>CABFWB010007761.1:0-22394 GCA_902151455.1 Timema bartmani
AATTATTTTAGTTTAATACATCTTTTATTTTAGAGAAATTACACACACACACATGTATATACAGGTTGTTAAAAAAAGGGCTCAAGAAATTATGGATCTTGTTGTACACATTAACACGAGTAGAATGATTTTAATGATGTTACATGACCTCTAGTTGTGCCAATCCCCAAAACTAACAACTTCGAACCTAACGTAGCCTGGGCGTGATATGAAAATAATCCCCCAACATATAACTTCTAACTTAATGTAACCTGGGCGTGATATGAAAATAGTCCCCAAACCTAACAATTCCAAACATAACATAAACAAGGCGTGATAGTGGAGTTGCTAAGCTTAACAATCGTTCATTTTTTTATACTAACATGAAATTTTACTTATTTTCATTTGCCAGCTTGAAATAATGGTGCCCTTAAACTTTTTTTTTGCAATTATAACGTAAACCATTCATCATGTCAAAGTGTTTGTTAAACTTATAATAAAAAATAGAGGATGACATTGTCTACAAAACAGGTTCATATAGTTTTATATGTAATCCTAACAGTTTTTGTACAATCTTGAAGTGAATCGTTTAACATTTGTGGAGTTTCCCCTTCAATTATTTTCCTATCACGCCCAGACTAGGTTAGACTTTGAGTCGATAGGTTTGGGGATTATTTTCATATTTTCCGAGAGTACAATCACCATGAGAAATGTGATAGTGGCAGCTAGCCGAAGATTTAAGAACTGCCAAAAGTGACAATAAATCAACATATTATGGTCATTGCCGATAATATGGTTTGGCAAATAGAGACATGAGATTTGATCTGCTAACTTTTGCTAGCTGTTAGTTACCTACACTCTTATGGTGACTGGACTATATTATCCACCGGTTACGTAGAGAGGCGCCAAAAAGCAATACCGCTCGGGCGCGAAATTTACCTCGGGCCGCCCCTGAATCTAAGGCATTAGGAACAAGGAACACTATTACAGAAAAAATGAGAATAAGAAAAACATCTTTGTCAACCAAAAGAGCATAAGAAAAAAATTTATTTTCAAAAACCTGTATTAAAAACAGTGGTTTAGTCGTAAATTTAGCAGTGCCGAAACACAAGGTTGTAGCAACCCCAAAGTTGAAGTGGGATTTTGGGACCCCCAACCGCTGTAGGCGAAACCTCTGCCTGGTTACGGCCTTGAAGGCGGTACACCAACACACTTATTGTTTAATTTGAAGTACAAGTTAAGTTCCTTTGGCTGTGTAGATAAATAAAACTTTAAAAAACAAAACACAAGAATTGTTTAACTACACATCAAACGTACCTACGACTGGATTGTAAGCACATTGTTAACTTTTATTTTATCATTAATTAGCAGATGTACTTGGCGTTATCACACAATCCATCACACACCAGGTAACCTTTCATTTGCTTCAAACAGACAAAAAAAAACCAAAACTCTTCATTTAATTTCTTCCAGTCCAGTTTTTAATAAATTAGGGGGAAAAAAACACATCAAATCTAAATTTTAAAATTCCAGCTTTGAAAAAAAATCAAATCTAAATTTTAAAATTCCAGCTTTGAAGTGCATGTCTTTGTTCACAGGGGCTACTAATTTTAAAAGTTCAACCCTCTGTGTGCGGAAGATATCATGAAATGCTAAAGACAAATAAACAGATGCACAAACTCTTAATTTTATTAATATAGATATTTGGTTTACATTAAAACAATTGTATTTATTTAAAAATTCTGGTAGTTATGATGAAAAACGTTATGTGATAAGCCAGAAATAAAGTTAATATTTTATGGGGTTTACATTAATAATTTAATTATTAATTTCAAATTTACAAATGAAACAGCACAACCTATACAAGCACATTATTTAAAACAAAGTGATTGCCAATAACATTATAGTTGCCAAATAGTATAATATATTTTAACAATTTTATTTATCAAATAGGGAGGTATAAAACATAACATTACTTACCGTAAAGAGGTTTTATATAAATAATTAAAGTTATGGATTATATTAAATTCTTTGACTAATAATTATAATGTTCTATCTTTCCAAGCAAAACAATTTACTTTCTGAAATCTACTAACAATACAATGATCATGTTGCTTACTATAGGTACCACCACTTAAATGTAATCTGAACTTTTTAAGTTTAGAAATAGTTCAGAGAAGAGAATTCCCAAGGTTGTGATAGACATGAGCAGTTTAATGTTAAAGTGTTCTATTAGATGATAAACATAAGTTGGAAAAACTAAGCGAGTATTTTAAAAGTTATTGCTGAAATTACAAAATTAAGAACCAATAAAAGTATGTACACATTTATGGCCCCTCAGTTCTAACTATTGTTTAAAGATAAGTGTAAAAAATTAATATTACATTTATTTAATAAAAACTTAAACCAAGTAGTAAAACTTGTTTAATTTTAAGGGCTACATTTCACAGTGAATATATAAAGAAGGCTTGATTTAAAAAAAAAATGCAATATTGTTAATAGCGTTAATAAAAATAAATCCCAAGTTATTACCTTACTAAGATTAAGATTATCTAAAATAATAAAGACTCACCCTCTAATTATCCCCAGAAGGTTTGTTAGTTTTTATCAAGCATTATTTTCTTAATTGCCCATCATAAAATATTTTGAATCTGGTATAATTAAATATGGCACTAGGTTCATTTTATCATGACTCATCAGGAGGGAGTGTGAAACACAAACAGGAGAAAAGGGAAATTGGTGACTATTGATAGGACACTTGGATAGGAACATATAAAATGATTGAATAACATATATGACAAATACAGGGAATGGAAATATAGGTAACTTTTGAAGAAAAACCTTTTATCTTTTCTAGGTAGCTTTTATTATATATGTTAGGAGGTAATGTAAATTCACATACAATGTCCATTTCCAGAGTTTGTTCTTTATGTTATTCATTCCTTTTACAGGTTCTTATTTCGTTACCAAAAGTATGTACACATTTATGGCCCCTCAGTTCTAACTATTGTTTAAAGATAAGTGTAAAAAATTAATATTACATTTATTTTTAAAAACTTAAACCAAGTAGTAAAACTTGTTTAATTTTAAGGGCTACATTTCACAGTGAATATATAAAGAAGGTTTGATTTTTAAAAAAATGCAATATTGTTAATAGCGTTAATAAAAATAAATCCCAAGTTATTACCTTATTATTACAAAAAGAAAATTAAGATTATCTAAAATAATTAAGACTCACTCTCTAATTATCCCCAGAAGGTTTGTTAGTTTTTATCAAGCATTCTTTTATTAATTGCCCATCATAAAAGATTTGGAATCTGATATAATTAAATATAGCACTAGGTTCATTTTATCATGACTCATCAGGAGAGAGTGTGAAACACAAACAGGAAAGGAAAATTGGTGACTATTGATAGGACACTTGGATAATTGGATATAGGTAACTTTTGAAGAAAAACCTCTTATCTTTTCTAGGTAGGTTTTATTATATATGTTAGGAGGTAATGTAAATTCACATACAATGTCCATTTCCAGCATTTGTTCTTTATGTTATTCATTCCTTTTACAGGTTATAATTTCGTTACCAATTTCCATTTTATCTCTTTTGTGTTTTCTTGGTTTCCTCTTTTAGGAGTTGAGTTGTGTGTTTTACACTCCCTGGGATGAGTTCCAATAAAATGAAACTAAGATGAAGGATTGGGCGATACTAGCAGCTTTTCTTCAAGAGGCAGTCATTGCCTCTTTGTCCAGTAGTAGCAGTGTAAAATAAAAACAGTATTCTTTTTTTTATTGTAAAAGCCATGTTGTGTTCGATGAGTATCAACACAAGGTGTAAATATATGTAACCACAGGAATGTTCGTATGGGGGAGAACACAATACTATTATTTAATTTAGTTGGGAAATTAAACCTGGACACAGGAATCGAACCTGATAACTTTGGCTTAGCAGCGTCAAAAGTCAAAGGTTCCGGGTTGTCAAGGTGTCATATTTATGTTGTGTTAATTTCCTTTTGTGTGTTTCTATCCCTCTTTACTGCACCTTCTTCCATTTGATATTTATAAGAATGAAGAATCTGGATGTAAGTTTAACATGCCTGGTCTAAACCTCTATCTTACATCATAATGTATTTAACAAGTGAAAAAATTGTACAAATTATTTTTGTTGACAATAATTCTGCCAAGCTTCCTAAGCTGGCAAAATATTTCTTCTTACTTTTGTTTGTGAAAGGCATTTTTTTAAACTATTTTTCTATAGGGCCTGTGACTTACAACACATTCAGGCTATTTACAGGTACTCTTTTCATTCTTTAATACCAACCACACTTTTAAAAAAGCTCAGAAAGTACTGCACAACTGGTACATAAGCAAGACAAACCTGCAACGTAAGAAGCCTATTGAAGTTATATCTCAAACAAGATAGTTAAATTATTTCCAAAAGTGACCAAGCTTTTGGAAAAAACAAAAAACAAAATTGAATAAAAAGTGAGAAATTTGCACTATGCCAATTTTTTAAAAACTTTTATCATTATTTAAAACATTGTTTCCAATAAATATCATAAACATGATTTCTTACCCTAAAGTTCCAGTTCAATGCACACTTAGAATAACAAATTAAAGCTTGAAAATGAAACCAAACACAAAAATGACAAGTGTTCTCAGGGATGGAAAACTCAGTTGAAAAATCCCTTGCTTAGGATCCTTTTGAGAAAAAAACAGACCAAGATTCAGGCTTTCAATGGAGTACAAAGATTGCTGATGGTTATAGTTTTATTGTTTTTATTGACCCTCATTATATTGTATATTAGTATGTTCCATTATACTGTTTTAGAAAGTAGTAGAGATGCTTGTAAAATGTTAGTATTCAGCATATGCCCTTGCCCCAATGTTATTATTCAGTACATGCCCTTGCCCCAATGTTAGTATTCAGCATATGCCCTTGCTCCAATGTTAGTATTCAGCATATGCCATTGCCCCAATGTTAGTATTCAGTACATGCCCTTGCCCCAATGTTAGTATTCAGCATATGCCCTTGCCCCAATGTTAGTATTCAGTACATGCCCTTGCCCCAATGTTAGTATTCAGCATATGCCCTTGCCCCGATGTTAGTATTCAGTATATGCCCTCGCTCCAATGTATTGTTAGTATATAGAACCAACGACCAATAGGCGTTTTCTCAAATTGTGAGGCAACTAAGGACAAGTTTTCTTTAATTTAGGGTTCAATCAGCTATCCCATTTTCAATGTTATTCATTTTAATAATATTTTAACATAAACAAATTTGATTTAATGTTGTTTCTCAATATTCTCATAATAAATTCAAATTTTTGAAAGTAACAATCCTGGTCATGGGAAGTGAATCCATGACTGTTTACATTGAACACAACTGCTTTTATCACCAAGATATCCTGGTTTGTCACATGACCTGTGATTACTCTTCCTTTTGTACATTTAAACACTGACTGCCCGAGATAGATAATTAGGGGGCTTAGGTTGTTCTAGTGCAAGAATAAGCCCGCGGGCAGGGTGCACAATGTATTGTTAGTATATAGAACCAACGACCAATAGGCGTTTTCTCAAATTGTGAAGCAAGTAAGGACATGTTTTCTTTAATTTAGGGTTCAATCAGCTATCCCATTTGCCGATCCATTTTCAATGTTATTCATTTTAATAATATTTTAATATAAACAAATTTGATTTAATGTTGTTTCTCAATATTCTCATAATTAATTCCAATCTCTGAAAGTAACAATCTTGGTCATGGGAAGTGAATCCATGACTGTTTACATTGAACACAACTGCTTTTATCACCAAGATATCCTGGTTTGTCACATGTTCAAGGTCAATAATTACGTAAGGTGGTGAGCAAATAGTGACATTGGGTGTGAGACAAACAAGAATACTTTATATAATTAGAGCATTGGGAAGAACAATTCACATGTGTACAATTAGTGTACAAATCAACACAATTCCTAGGAATACAATAATTAATATTTATAAACACTTAACTAGACCTTTGCATATTAGTTAATTAATTCAAATTTGAAAACAACATTGTGTTAAAGAAATATCTTTCAGAGCTATAGTTATACCTATCAAGTGAGCGTTAGGGTAGGCTTGGGAAGATTGTGAACACTATACCTGATTAGGTTAAAAACATGTCTCATTTATTTATCGGTTGTCATATTATCACGTCTGAGTAACTACACATTGAAGATTGTAAGAACAGAGAGAAATAAAACAGAAAAATTGGTTAAATTACCAGGGAAATCCTTTCTAAACACATGTATAATGTTGAAAATATTGTTGTGGAGGTGAGCTGGTACTTTAGAATGTACTGATCACTCACTTGTACTGAGTAATAGACCATCACCATGTTAAATGGTCATCAGACCACTTACAATCCATTCTATAGCCCTTATAAATATATTTATCTAGTATTAACATGATCTCCAAATCTATCAAGGTTACACATAGATATTTTCAAGGATTCTTGAAACAAATCCATGACTAGACCATCTATTAGTTTTTAATATCAACCAAACAAAGGTTGAAAGAACAATGTCCAAAGTAAAGTGTGAACTGTCTCGCTCTTTTCATTGTGTTCCTTCCTTTTATATCTTACAAATACAACACAATTAATACTTTGAACATTTTGGAGTTGTACTTACACCATCTCATATTAAAATATACAATTATTTTGGTACATCACAGTTAATTAGAAAATATATTTTTGGGTGTGTGCAAATCCTATCTTTTTATTTAAAGCAAGGACTAATCAAATTCATGAAACAGTTCTGAAGCCAAATATAAGTTTAAATGATTTTTGTTATTAGATTAAGTTGTGAGCAAATACCATAGTTTGTATAGCTTTAGACAAAATATAGTTGTAATTATTTATCTAAAAAATGTCAAGTGACTTTATTTGAAGCTTGTAAACCATTACAATTTGTAGTTATATTCCTAAAGACAGTTGGAATGTACACTTAATTTAGTCCACTTTCAGGGTAAACACAATTACAAAAATTGTTAAATAATGTGTATTTTAGATGTCAATATTTATAGTGCTAAAGCTTCATTGTCTTCAAAGCCATAATTTATTTTCAAAGTGAAGTCAAAGTTGATCAATATATTCAATGGCATATCAAAGTTTTGGAACATAGCACACCCCTATAAAGTTTCAAAAAATTGTGCTTTGAACATAATATAAATGCATGACTACGAACACACTTAATAAATGAACAATTGAGTAACATTAACAGAACATGAATGTCAATATGACATACATACCTTCAATCTAATATGATTCATGAGACTAATTAATGTGCAAATTACTGGAATATGATGATCACTAAGCTAATATGAGAATTAATAAAGTGAATGAGGTAGACAATTCACAAAGTCTACACAAAAGATCTTGCTATGAAATTGTCCAGTTACATTTAAACAATTGGTGATTTCATTCTTAGTTGACCATTATAGAAACAAATCTTTTGTTTAATTTTCACAAGTTGTTATTTTATGTTTAAGATGTTCAAAGGGAGGTTAAGACAAGGGTTAATGCTGATACACACAGAATGCTAAGCTAAGCTGTGGCTGTGCTAAGACTTTGTCAATTAGGTTTCACACTCATTGCTAAGCTAAGCTAATTCTGAAAATTGAAAAATGAAACCTGGACACGGGAATCGAACCCGGGACCTTTGGATTAGTACGCCAATACTCTTTCCACTGAGCTATCCAGGATTCGTCCCGTGCCCAGGGTCATTCTTCACTCATATTTTAAGACAGAGTCCATGATGGATGTGCGGAAATCGTCGGCTACAAGTATGTGATTATATTAATATCACGAGCTATCAGATAACGCAGCCATCTTCGACTCGGTAGTTGGCTGTTATGCTGCCATTTGCACAATTATTAAATTGTACGGGATCGCACATATATTAAGAATTAATAGCCAGAGCTATTATTTATGCTTATTAGTAGGGAATTACTCCACTAGATATCATATTCTGAAAATTGAAAAATGACACCTGGACACGGGAATCGAACCCGGGACCTCTGGCTTAGTACGCCAATGCTCTAACCACTGAGCTATCCAGGATTCGTCTCGTGCCCTGGGTCATTCTTCACTCATATTTTAAGGCAGAGTCNATTCCCGTGTCCAGGTGTCATTTTTAAATTTTCAGAATTCAATATCTAGATGGAGAAATATAATCAAAATTTTAAAATGTTAAAATATATATTTGTTTATTTTAAAAGTAGAATAATGTATTTAAAATATCACTGGTCAAAATAAACATAAAATGTAAGTATCACATCTTTAAAATATGAGATTTTGAAAATATATTAAAACAGCGCATGTTCTTAAAACATGAAAGATACTCATTTTATAAATAGTAAATACTTCTGGAAAAAAAGGTTTAAAAAACATAAATATTAGTTTTAAAATTATAAATAGCCCTTTAAAAAATAGGATTTAAAAATAACTACATCACTCAAATAAAGATATAATAGAAAAAAATAGTTAAAATGGTTTTAGCACTAATATCTTTAAAGACATTATAGTTACAACAACAATTACAAAAAAGTTAATAAAATTGACATTTTAATTTGCTAATATTTCCCAAAATAAGTATCCGTAGCTTCACTTACTCAATAAGAGAACGTAAGAACAACAAGCAGTTAGAAATCTGAAATGTTTCCTATTTAACTCTTTAATGTAATAACTACGCATCATCAGTGATCACTTCTTCGGTTCAAATTCCATTCCTCCATGCACAGTTACCTTATATGGATTCTCATTAGAAATTATCTTGCTATGAAAGTTATTTTTCAATTTAATTTTTAATGCTTATAAAAGTTGATGTTCATACTTAAAAATGAAAAATAAGATGAATAAAATAATAGTTCTTTTAAACAATATGAAATTGTAAATGCTTTCTTTTATTTAAATGTAGTATGTTTGATAAAATATTTATTACAATGTTTATCATCACTGATTTTAGACAGGTTAACCAACATAAATCTTTAACTAAATAGTGACTAAAGCTAGTTTTGTCTGTAGTTGAACAGATTTATACAAGTTTTAAAGAATTTGAAGACAATCAATAGCCTCTGTATTCTCAATGCTAAATTTTTAATTGAACTGAAATTATAATTCAAGAATAGTAGAAATAATAATTATTCAAGTATTTAGTGATCTACTTTGCTATTTTTATTTTCATTGCCTTGTAATGGCAATGCAACTTAAATCAAGAGTAATTCAAAATGGACGAAAATATTGAATTGGTTTACCTATCAAAATTAGTTTTAGAGTTCTATTACGAATTCTGGGAGCTCAAGGAGGAGGTAGAAGACAGGGGTCTAAGTTCACTGACAAAAGGAATGGACTTGTTATAAGACAAAACACCTTTTAATAAAATAAATAACATTATTAATGTGCAATTTGATATTGATTTTAACAATTTGTTTGGTTACCAAATAATTTATAAGTGAAACTGCCAATATCATCTAAATTAGTTTAAAAAAATTGATTTGTAAGTACACAAAGAGGAAGCTTGAAAATGGCGAGCCTACGAAACTTTTGATCTTGATCTTGAGCTTTAATGAAGAACTTATCTCAAAGATCAAAATCCAAGTACTCGCAGAACCCAAGTAATTTTACAAAATAGCAACACAAATAGAAATCACACTCAACTACAATGAAGCATCCTTTTAAAAAATTCCTGAGACTTGAATGATTTTCTTAGTTAAAATGGAACTTCATCAAATTAGACACCTTAGAAGAACTATCATTCAAAAATAATCAAATATACACTAACCTTCACTAGTCAATATTTCAATGGTAGCAGACAATTTATTTGTCAATTTAAAGTTATTCCCAAATTCATTTACAAAGTAAAACTTTAACAATCTTTAGTTAATTTGAAAATACTTTGTTTTGATAAATGTTTTTAACTTGGGCAAGACAATTTTTGACGTGAATACGTCTTTAAATTTGCTACCATATGGGGGCAATCCAAAAAACCTAATGATAACAAAATCGGGGGATACAGTTTGGTGTTGTAGTTTCGAATCTTTCCTCTACATCCAAAATTAAATTATACCACTGGATAGCTAAAGGGTCAAAGAATTCATTACGATAAGCGAGAACAGTGAAGCATCGCGCGAGGTAGAGGGGGAAGCGCCGCCATTTTGAGGTTATTTTGCTGTGTATCGAGATTTGCAATTAATATAACTTTTGGCTCGGAGAAGCTACGATGTTTGTTTAAGTTTTAATCAACAGCTGTCGTCAAATATAATTAATAAAGTTATATTGTAACACAATAATTATTGGTTTCCTTGCTTTTATCCTAAATACATAAATAAAAATATTTTATTTAAAAAATATAGCCCGTTACATAAACGTATTCACGTACAACACACGGCCGTGTCCATGACACAGCCACACCCCATTTTTTTTACACATGAAATTGATAGATTTACTAGCTTGGCGATTTTGATCTTCTTTTATAAGGCTTTGCCTTGTATTTGAGTCTGGTGATTAATAACTTAACTTTCATGGATTTATTTACTAGAGGTACTTAGCATGCATTTTTTGAACTGAATGATTATATCAGCACATAACTCATAACTAACTTAAATCTAAGACAGACACAACACCCAGCCCCCAGCCGTTAATTTATTACTGTGAACAGGGAAACCCACATTTATCCAATGATAAATATTTTGGCCATGCCAGGAATTGAACCTGGGACACTTAGCTCAGTAGGCTAAGGTGTATTTGGGAAGAAGAATAAGTGAAGAGGGAAATGACGAGAAACAACCCAACAAAGAGGGTAAGACACAGAGGTGAAGAAGGTATAGAAAGGCATCGCTTTGTAGGGCTGTGTAACATAAACCTTTTCTAAAACACTCAAACGCTCTTGGGTGAAAATGGGCTTAACTGTACCAGTATTTTCAAGATAAAAAAAGTCACTTGAAAAGACGAAATTCCAAACTAGAACCTCAACTTGTGGTAACTATAACCAACCAACATTTATTTGATTTTGAGGACGCCAGTGGTAAAGTACAGTAAGTTTTTAAGTTAACATGGAACATTCTGCAATATTTTAACATCATAACATGTTACAAATAAATGAGTGCACAGATCACAAAATTATAAGAGTGGGGTGGCTAAGATTCTTTACTTATTGGGGGAGTTGTCAGAAAATAACTTTTTGACCAGTGGAACTGAATAATTCTTTCTTGAAATATCAGGGAAATTACTTTTTAATAGCCGAGCAAAAAAAAGTTTTTTTCTTAACTGTATAGTACAGGAAAAACAAGTTGAGTCTTTGTGTTCTGAGTTTCTTGTCTTAGGTCGTAGTTTGCTTGTTCAGTCAATGTAGTGTGATATGACAAGTTATTGTTCACTAATTGCTCAAACCGATCTTCTGTATTTTGGTTCTCTGTTTAGATGAGAGCTAGACTGCTGTTTTGGGAGGGATCGCTAACTCAGTCATTGTTGGAGGGTTCTAAGAGGTGTGAGTGACTTCCTCCGAGACTCCTCCATAGTGGGATTGATACTAGATGGTCTGTTGTTGGTATGTTCCTATGTTTGAACTAACTCAGTCATTGTTGGAGGGTTCTAAAAGGTGTGACTTCCTCCGAGACTCCTCCATAGTGGGATTGATACTAGATGGTCTGTTGTTGGTATGTTCCTATGTTTAAACTAACTCAGTCAAATCTGTACAAGGAGTCTCCCTGTTGGCAGATCCAAGCAATGGACATATCGGCTGGAGATTTGTGCAGACGTCTCTGTTAGGACATATATAGTGAGAGCACCCCCCATCTGTGATGTACTAAATGGTTGGTAGTATGGGAAACATAAAATTTAATTTGGTATTTGCAACGTTGTTTGTTTTAGAACTCTAAAACTGCTTATTGGGGGTTCAGAACCAATTAAAATTATAAGATGAACTCAACAACCAGACCACAGACCAGTAATTTAACACTTAACGAATGTACGAATGATATAATGAATGTATTATAAGAAAGAATGTTAACATTTAGTTACTATTTATATTTTATATATTATTATATTATATTTGTATTTCCTCTTATGATTGTAATTTTTTCAAAGATTCAAATTCAAAATTTGTAGGTAGATTTGATATTCGGTTTTGATATTCAGATTCGTAAACTAGTGGATTCGACCCAACTTTACACTAAAGGTAAACTTTATAGATAGGTAAATTTAATTATAACTTATTTTTGCTTTTTTAAAGAATGTAAAAATAGCTTTGTTTTCTTAAAACTTTTGAAAACTAGATTCACTCAACATCAGTAAGTCAGTCATCAGTCAGTCAGTTAAGGGATTAAAACAGAAACTGTAAAAATGTTGCGCTACACGCTAAAGAGATAACTGGAATGATGAGGCTATGAGATAGTATTTCTATGTTATCAATAGCCTTGGCCATATTATCTCCCTCCATCCCCTTCATACTCCTAATACTATCTGATGCTTATCAATGTATGTTCTCACATTTCTAGGACACACTTACATTCTTGTCCATTCCTACATTTAATTCAACAGAAAAAAATATTATTTTTGTTGGAGTTCAATTATTACCGTCAAAACGTTCATGTTTGTTTACATTTGTAGTTCACTGTAACGCCGACAGATGTAATACGAATTTAGTCTTAAAAGGGTTTTTCAAATAATAAACAGTTAGTCATGTTCCAGCCAAACGCTGTACTAGTCATGCCAAGATTGTGTTAACAGTAGTTTATACATATTGTGTATTTCGATCACTGCTCTGCCCAACAATTTTTATGATTACAAATATTTGTCATGAGTTTGACATATAAGATAGAATAATTTGTTGATAATAATTACTGACATTGGAGTGTACAGAATAGGGCCTAATTATCTAATCAAATCAATAGAATGCTAATAAATTAATAATTATAGTAATTAGGATTACACAGTACAAAGCTATAATTTAGTGTGTGTCTAGTTAGGCCAAATAAATTCAAAATAATTTATTTAGTTCTAGTGGCAGTTTGAATTATTGATGGAATAGTAACAAATTTAATTATATAGTTGTATGGAAAAAATATTATTTTATTTAGTTTGCTGACATACAAATTGGGTAACACAATTGTTTCTGGCATTCACACAGACACCTTCAATATGCTTGTCCACCCCTGTAACGGATGTGAGGGATCAAGAGGGGTCTCCCAAGGTGACTGCTTGGGGTCAACAACTGGTCGATCTCTTAGTAAAATTAGATTGTCATTAAAATGTATTCTTTGAGTCTTTTAAACTTGCAAATATATCAAGTACTTTCAAACAGTATTTAATTCGGTCATAATTAGTAACGATATATAAAACCAAGATAATTTGGGACACGGCTTCTGCCCCCCTCAAACTGAAAACATTCTTCCACCCTTGTGTGCAAACAAGAACATTTGAAATGTTAATGTCTAAATAAAATTTAAAGACTAGCATATTCCAGGTTATGTTTTATTACAAATATGCAACTTATAAACCTAATATTGTCAAGAGGTGTGACTGTTGGATTTAAACTCACTTAAATTTACATTTTGTACTCGCTTAATGATTTGAAAGAGAGTTAACATATTTACATTTATTACCTTAAGTTTTGGTTCAAGATTTTAGTAAAGCATTATATTAGACTTTAAACCTATTTAAGTATTAAAAATATTCTTGGACATAATAAATTACTTCATATTACAAATATTTTTGACACTTTGAGCCCAACAAAACTATTCAAATTATTATATAACAAACAAAATATAGCAGATTAAAAATACTCCTAAATCCTAAACCATATAAAATGAATGAAAAAGTTTTTTTTTAACTTTATTCATTTTAACTCTGAAATATTCTCTCTCACCACTGTTTATATAAATAAGTACAGACATGTTTTTTTGGCAGCAAAGTATATTTACTCTAATGGCAAGAACCCATCTAAAAAAGTACTTGCAGATAGACAAATTTAATACTTTTGGATGTGCATAATATATTTTGTGATAAAAAATAAAGGAAGTTATGTCAATTATCCATATGATCAAAATATATTTCTTGATCAAATTTTGTAAGAGAATATTAATGCCTTTTTTTTAGTAAAAAAATTACTATTTTTGTAAATGTAATCATATCTCATATGAAAAACGAGTATAAATCCTTAGATTTTCATTATAACATGATTTTGATATTTTTATAACTGAATACACCTGTGGGGGGGAAAAAAAAATTGTGACTTTTATTCATCATCATCATCATCATCATAAACTATTTCCAGCTGATTGCCAAACCTTTCTTTCACCTCTGACAAGACGTGTATTAATCACAACTTGTGAATGTGAGGAATGCCAGGCCTCCACCGTGGTTCGGATTCCACGTTAAACTGTAGGTCCTCCATTTCATCTCACAATCACCCTACCATTGCACATTAGNGGGTAGTAAGACACGGTGCCAGTAATAACAATAGTAGCTATTTCCAGCCTGTGGCCTGGTAGTTCAGTAAAATGCCTCCATAATCCTCTATCTTTCCACCGTTCTTACTCCTTTGATCACTGCCATTAGTCTCTATAATTTATGCTCTCTGTCCCCCCCCCCTCCTTGTTTAGCAGGCATGCTGGGACAGGGGGGGAAGAAAAGAGACATGTCTCAAAGAGTCTGGGTTCATTTTATTCTAGCTCAGTATTCTAGAAATGAAGGACTCCAGACTCTTAACTGTGACCCCTATATATACACGGTCGGTGATAGCTAGAGGAGCTCAAGTCCGAGTTGTGGAGTGGATCAGTGTAGTGTGGTGTGCGCGTGGTCAATTGGCAACGTAAGTGAATTACACGAATGACATAGACATTTAGTGTTATTGTGACCTTGGTTAGTAATGAACATTTTTGTCACTGTCTTAAATATTCAAATAGTTATGTGATTTATAGTTATTATTTGTTTAATTTGGTGGATTGTTTAGTTGTAGTTAACTTAATATCAGTGTATGTGTTGTTTTATATTTAATAAACAAAACCTAGAATATTCCGTGTGTGTTTTCAATCTTGTTTAACCAGCAATGAACCCCAATATCCTCAGATGAACTTACGGTTCATACGGTGATGTGTGAGCAGCCTGCGACCTCGTAGGTAACAAGTGCCTCTCATTACAATATCAATCATTCTATTTCCTTTTCCACCATCCTCATTACATGCCCATACCATCTCAGTCTTGTTTTCTATACTATCTCATGTACTTCCTGTACTCCTACTCTTCCCCGGATAACTTCATTCTTAATCTTGTTTCTCCTAGTGACAGCTAACATGCTCCCCACAAACCTCATCCCCACGGCCTCCACTTTCCTAGTCTCTCTTATATTCATTGTCCATGTTTCAGCTGCCCATGTGACAATGGATACAAAGTACGCCCTGTACAGCACTTCTCTTCTCCATAGCAGGTCTCTTACACACTTATAGAACAACTCTCCATAGCAGGTCTCTTACACACCTATAGAACAACTCTCCATAGCAGGTCTNCCTGTTTCATCCTCTATAATACATCCTCCACCTCTTTCCAGTCTTCCGGTGACCTGTTCTCGTTCCATATCACTCTCAGCACCCTGATTCACCTGCTGCTCTTATTATTTCCACAGTCAGTTCGTTCACACCTGCTGCTTTCACCTGTTTCATCCTCTATAATACATCCTCCACCTCTTTCCAGTCTTCCGGTGACCTGTTCTCGTTCCATATCACTCTCAGCACCCTGATTCACCTGCTGCTCTTATTATTTCCACAGTCAGTTCGTTCACACCTGCTGCTTTCACCTGTTTCATCCTCTATAATACATCCTCCACCTCTTTCCAGTCTTCCGGTGACCTGTTCTCGTTCCATATCACTCTCAGCACCCTGATTCACCTGCTGCTCTTATTATTTCCACAGTCAGTTCGTTCACACCTGCTGCTTTCACCTGTTTCATCCTCTATAATACATCCTCCACCTCTTTCCAGTCTTCCGGTGACCTGTTCTCGTTCCATATCACTCTCAGCACCCTGATTCACCTGCTGCTCTTATTATTTCCACAGTCAGTTCGTTCACACCTGCTGCTTTCACCTGTTTCATCCTCTATAATACATCCTCCACCTCTTTCCAGTCTTCCGGTGACCTGTTCTCGTTCCATATCACTCTCAGCACCCTGATTCACCTGCTGCTCTTATTATTTCCACAGTCAGTTCGTTCACACCTGCTGCTTTCACCTGTTTCATCCTCTATAATACATCCTCCACCTCTTTCCAGTCTTCCGGTGACCTGTTCTCGTTCCATATCACTCTCAGCACCCTGATTCACCTGCTGCTCTTATTATTTCCACAGTCAGTTCGTTCACACCTGCTGCTTTCACCTGTTTCATCCTCTATAATACATCCTCCACCTCTTTCCAGTCTTCCGGTGACCTGTTCTCGTTCCATATCACTCTCAGCACCCTGATTCACCTGCTGCTCTTATTATTTCCACAGTCAGTTCGTTCACACCTGCTGCTTTCACCTGTTTCATCCTCTATAATACATCCTCCACCTCTTTCCAGTCTTCCGGTGACCTGTTCTCGTTCCATATCACTCTCAGCACCCTGATTCACCTGCTGCTCTTATTATTTCCACAGTCAGTTCGTTCACACCTGCTGCTTTCACCTGTTTCATCCTCTATAATACATCCTCCACCTCTTTCCAGTCTTCCGGTGACCTGTTCTCGTTCCATATCACTCTCAGCACCCTGATTCACCTGCTGCTCTTATTATTTCCACAGTCAGTTCGTTCACACCTGCTGCTTTCACCTGTTTCATCCTCTATAATACATCCTCCACCTCTTTCCAGTCTTCCGGTGACCTGTTCTCGTTCCATATCACTCTCAGCACCCTGATTCACCTGCTGCTCTTATTATTTCCACAGTCAGTTCGTTCACACCTGCTGCTTTCACCTGTTTCATCCTCTATAATACATCCTCCACCTCTTTCCAGTCTTCCGGTGACCTGTTCTCGTTCCATATCACTCTCAGCACCCTGATTCACCTGCTGCTCTTATTATTTCCACAGTCAGTTCGTTCACACCTGCTGCTTTCACCTGTTTCATCCTCTATAATACATCCTCCACCTCTTTCCAGTCTTCCGGTGACCTGTTCTCGTTCCATATCACTCTCAGCACCCTGATTCACCTGCTGCTCTTATTATTTCCACAGTCAGTTCGTTCACACCTGCTGCTTTCACCTGTTTCATCCTCTATAATACATCCTCCACCTCTTTCCAGTCTTCCGGTGACCTGTTCTCGTTCCATATCACTCTCAGCACCCTGATTCACCTGCTGCTCTTATTATTTCCACAGTCAGTTCGTTCACACCTGCTGCTTTCACCTGTTTCATCCTCTATAATACATCCTCCACCTCTTTCCAGTCTTCCGGTGACCTGTTCTCGTTCCATATCACTCTCAGCACCCTGATTCACCTGCTGCTCTTATTATTTCCACAGTCAGTTCGTTCACACCTGCTGCTTCCTCCTGTTTCATCCTCTATAATACATCCTCCACCTCTTTCCATGTGGGACCCATTCCTTCCTCTTCTGATAATTTTTCATGATCCTTTGTTTAAATCTCTTCCCCTCGGTCTTCCAGATTTAATTTTTCTTTTTTTTCAAAATCTCCTTTTCATACTTTCTTTTATTCTTCTGTTGTCTTCATAACTTTTCCTTCTTCATTCATCATTCTAATTTCTCGCCTTTTCTCTTTCCTCCTGTTTCTTATTTGGCTTTATAATACCTTCTTACTACCTTCCCTATCCCTTTCCAGCATTTCTGTTCATTTTTTGCATTCAATTTATCCTGGCTTCTTGTACCACGAAACGGGGGTAGGTTATATGTAAGCCTTTTTAGTATTAATAATGATAATGATAATGATGATAATAATGACAATAATAATAATAATGATGATGATGATGATAATAATAATGTAATGACTAAAAATATTAATCTTCTTTAAGTAAAAGTGGATTGTATTTTCTGTCTCGCACTAAATCTAGCTAAATAATATACTTAATTAGATTGAATAAATAAGGTATTAGTGAATCTAATATCTATTAAATATAGTTCTGTAAAAAACAGCATTAAAATGGTTTTCAGACGTTCATAACAGACTCTGACTTAAAATATGAGTGGAGAATAACCCTGGGAATGGGGCGATTCCTGGATAGCTCAGTGGTTAGACCACTGGTGTAATAAGCCAAACTTCTCGGGTTCAATTTTTATTCCAGGTGTGATTTTTCAGTTTAAAGAATATTAAAATGCTAGTTAGGTAGTATTAAAATAAAACATATATTCTACCTGTAGGAGATGTGAAAACGCTTTGTTTTATGACGTCAGTAGCCTAATCATACTACCTCACATACACTGTAAATTAATGATGCAAAATTCTTCGTAAATTGATTGAACCACATGGATCAGATTTGATCACAAAACTTAAAGTGCATCACAGATTGCTTTCACTTGAAAGTTGATCTCTCTCTTGATAATGAATGATATCACATTTTATTACAGTTTTCAGGTTGCTTTGGTAGCAAGGTATTCAAAAATATACCTTTATTGATGATTTCTATTATTTTGGGATTGTATGAATAAAATAACTACTGAATAAATAATTTGTTTTAAACAGCATCTTCTAAGGATGAATATAATCTGTACAGGCAATAAAAAGCGGTGACATAAATATCTTCTAAGAAGAAACTCGAGAGGGAAAAAAATGAAGAAAAAAAGCCAAAGTACCTGATCATGAATTTTGGTAAGCGTATTATTTTCAAACTATAATCAAACATTTATGTATGGTTTATGATCGTGGCCAAAACTTTTGATGAAGTATACATTTGATTGTACATAATCTTAAAATAATGTAGGCATACTTTCCTGGTTAACTAAGGTAACTTTAAAAAACCACACAGTAAAAGAACAAATATAATTTTTAGCAATGTGAAAAGAATTGTGTATTTTAATTAAAAATGGTTAGTAAAAACTGTAATTACTAAGCTTGAATAAATTAATAACATTCAAATAAATAAAGTTTGTTTAACGTAATCCACGAAGCCTTAGGCCAAACCCAACACTTTAGATAAATACTAAGCCACAAACCATAATATGTAACCCAATATTTCTTTTGATTTCAAATATTTTTATGACTTACCTTAATATTTTTCAAAATGTAACTAGTTTAATATCCGAGTAAGAAAACCCACCAATTTAAATTATTTGAGTAAAATTTAAAATATAGATAAAAACTGTTGAAATTATTATAGCCCCAAAAAGTACTAGGCCTATTTAGGATTTTAAGTTGTAACATCATAAAAATATAAAGAATGTACAAATTTGTGGTTAATAATTAATTCAAAATAATGTTTACTATGGAGCATAGGAGCATCACTTAATCATATTTTGTAAAAGGATTATTTAAATGATTAATTCTTACTTCAAAACCAAAATATATCAAAGTCTTACATAAAAAATTATTGCTCCTTCAGGAATGACTATTTTTAAATTAATTAGTTTTTAAATTACAAGTGACATGAAGATTTCTAAATAAAAAAAAACCTCTTAAAATTATGTTACAAAACAAAATATTTTGGCTAATTAAATGTAGATATAATATCTAAGATATATTGCATACTAATGAATCACCTGGCATAAAAAAAAAGTTTCATTTGACTTAAAATGTGTTTAGTTTAATCTACAGTTAAACGAACAACTATAAAAAAATTCATATTTAGTTACAAATAAATGCAAACAATAAAATGTTGTTAAATAATAAGAGTTAGTTTTTAAAAATTCCTAAATTGTATTAAAAATATTAATTTCTGCCTCCTGTTTTTTTTAATATATTTATTTTTGTTTTTTTAAATTGTTATTCTTGACAACATTGCTATCACAGTTCACTATGATGTGAACCCCCATTAAAAGCATCAATATTTAAAAAATGTCTAAAAAATGTCTAAAGACATCTGAAATCTACTTCATCATTCATAATATAAAATACAAATAAAAATAAAATTCTAAATCACTGTTAAAATATCCATGGAATACATTTACAAAATAATAATAATAAAATAGCTCACGGCGGTCTTGTTAAATACGTTGGCAGACTTGATTTCAAATGATAAGAAATCTCAGCGCTCTTCTATACCAGGAACTTTCTACGTTGGCAGACTTGATTTCAAATGATAAGAAATCTCAGCGCTCTTCTATACCAGGAACTTTCCATTGCAGTTTCTTCCCGGCTTCATAAAGTTTCACTAACGTTTCTTGCACGTTATCCTCCTTTACCATTCGCAAGTAACAATGATACAATTGCAAGGCAGTGCGCGCGTCTTCAATGGAATCATGGGTCACAGATTGGATTTTTAGACCTATGCAGTGTGCAAACAAACAGGTTCAGAAGACAGGAGCAACACCAAATTAGATCAATTCAACACATTTTAGAATAACACATTGGTAAGAAGGTTGGGAAATCATCATTTGTAAAGACTAGTTGCTCAAAATCAAACCATGCTTTAATAACAGTTTAACAATTCCAAATGGTAGTTAAATGGTTTGCTAAAAGTGTTATCAAACAATTGAGAAATCACACTTCTAAATATTAAAAAAAAATTAAACCATCCCATTTAATATTCATCAAATTTACCATAAGCCAACAAAATTGAAAGTGAGGTTATGGTAAACTACAAAGAGGGTTGCGAGATATATTTATCAATTACATTTTATTTTCATTTGATCATTAATTTCAGGAACTATTCCTGCCGTTATATAAGGAGAGAAAGAGAGAACTTGGAAACTGGCAAAAAAAATATATTGAGGTTATTTGGAATAGAGCACTAGGCTAAATCATGGTTTAAATTAGGAGGGATAGCCAGCACACTTACCTGAGTGAAACTGGAGTAGAAATTGTTTAGATAGAACACTATAAAACACACAAAAACCTTGCAGTTCAACCAAGTATCAGTCTACTCTCTTCCTGAAGAAGCTGTCTGTGACAGTGAAAGCTTGTCCTTAAATATGTGTTTGTGTGTTTTTTAGTGTTCTATCCAAACAATTTCTACTCCAGCATCACCAAGGTAAGTGTGCCGGCTATCCCTGCTAATTTAAACCAAAAAATAATATTGTTAACTTGAATTTGTAATTGAATTATAACCTTAGTGGTAACAAAATCAATAATTCTTTTAAAAAGGCAATTAGAATATGTATAGGCTCAAACATAGTTTATTGTTGTGTGTCTTGTTCAAATCACATTTTATTAAGTAAAATTATTAAATTTTACATTTTGATATGTGTCATACACGGTTAAAATGGTTAAGTTAGGTTGGCAAAATTTAACTAATATGATATCTAATGTTTAGCCAGCGCCAACCAGCACTTTAACTCTCGGCGCGCTCCAACATGGCAGCTTCAAAAGTGTGACTTTGAAGTGAACAATTCTATTTGGTAGTAACAGTGTGTAGTGACAAGGATATAGCAGTGGCGACAAACGTGTGTGTAAGTATAGCACAATTACCAGGTAACAACCCAGCGGCACGGCCCAGTTACCCCAAGTGAACGGTGTCACTGATAATATTGTGAAACGTGCTAAACTCTTTACAACGTGCGGCACAGAAGTAGACCTAACGTTTCCCAACAAAGTAGACAAGGTTGAATTTGAGGAACTGCTGGAAACATTGGACAAACATTTTAAATCAAAATATAGTAAAATGGTTTTGTACTTTAAATTTAACAGGCAAACTGACAGGAGATGTCAAGTTACTCTTTTGAGCTACAGCATTATCCTGACAAGAAGAACGGCAATGTTGACTTAACACTGATATCAGCAGAGGAGACTAAAGAGGACAAGGTGGTTGAGAAAGTTATTTGTTGGACAAAGCACAGCTAGCCCACACAAACAGAGCCCTAGTATGTAACAAACTATCGATGATGAAAGGCTGCCTCCTTAAGGGAAACAGGGGAGTGATCTCAGACACACTTAGAGGTAAAGTGTTACACACATCGTGGTATTGTTCCAAGGCAGAGGGCCGCAGTTAGGTTTGGTGGACACATTTAGATGATGACAATGGAACAACAGTGAAGTAGTGAAGAGCTTGTCAACAGGTCCGGTAGCTCCAGTGAAGGCATCTCCTCAGGCCTGGACAAGGCCAACCAATCCATGGCCTAGAACAGTGGCTAATAAACCCTGGGGAACGCCAACCAATCCATGGTCTAGAACAGTGGCTAATAAACCATGGGCAACACCAACCAATCCATGGTCTAAAAGAGTGGATAATAAACCCTGGGCAACGCCAACCAATCCATGGCCTAGAACAGTGGCTAATAAACCCTGGGCAAGGCCAACCAATCCGTGGTCTAGAAC
>CABFWB010007763.1:0-15003 GCA_902151455.1 Timema bartmani
ATTGAACGTGTGTTAAACACTCACGGTTAGACAATCATACATATTGAACGTGTGTTAAACACTCACGATTAGACAATCATACAAATTGAACGTGTGTTAAACGCTCTCGGTTATACAATCATACATATTGAACGTGTGCTAAACACTCACAGTTATACAATCATACAAATTGAACGTGTGTTAAACGCTCTCGGTTATACAATCATACATATTGAACGTGTGTTAAACACTCACAGTTATACAATCATACAAATTGAACGTGTGTTAAACACTCACGGTTATACAATCATTCACAATGAACATGTGTTAGAGGTTCACGGTTATACAATCATGCATATAGGACGTGTCTAAAACGCTCGCACAGTCATTCTAATTCAACTTCCATTATTTATATTGTTTCTTTAGTACAGAACCAAAGTGTGGAATAAATTAAGCCTAATATTCCATTTGTGATCTTTAATTTATATTATCTATAATTTAAATCAAACCCAGATGTAATCGTTGATAAGGAACGTGAAACTGCCTGGCGCTCGAACACAATATACTTCAATATTTAAATTTAGCTCTGATATAATAAACTGGTACACGTGACTCCAGGGCGATCAGGTCGTATAATAAATACTGTCACTATCCGAACTAAGTAAGATGAAACGGGTACGACCACATGCCGTTAGAATATGTCAATTCATCACTCATATACACTGAATATATGGAAGCCAGATTTAATAAATAAAGTAAGTCGTGATTCACACTTTAACTAAAAATCAAGAGAGCAGAATCTGCTGAAATGACGCAGCAACTCGTACGATAGTATTTGTTTTTAGCACCGCGTTTTAATACCATTTCGGATTATATGCATTGATTTCATTAAACTAATGTGTTAGAGATGATGTAGGTTGAATTGAAGGGCTTATATCCACACTTCATGGAAAAACCACTCTTAGTACACCCGACCGGGATTCAAACACCAATCTCCCCGTAATCAGCAGTCCAATCTTTTACGAGAGTGACGCTTTAGACCAGGACTCACCAAGCGGTCGATCGCCTGCTACTAGTAGCTAACTGAAACATTTTAAGAAGCTCATAAGATAATTATGTTTTTGTGTAAAAGTAGTTTAGATCACAATATTGGAGTCTGATCTCGTTGGTAACACTGTGCGCGCAGTCGCATCAACTAATGGGTGTGACATTTGTCACCGTATTACGTTTTGAGGCTATGAATGATTTATGGCCATTTACAAGTTGGTTGTTTCTTCATATTTTAGGTGTAAAAATGTAAGATTTGTATTTAAAATTTATTTATAATTAGTTTAAATGTTTAAAAAAACTGAAATAAATTACTTCCATTCAAAGTTGGGATGGGAATATTTAGTTATGCAAGTCAAGGTAAAAGTGTTTGTTTGTGTGTATGTGTACAGATACAAGTAAATCTGTGGGCAATAAAGGTACTATTCAACTACATTACAAAACAATCATTCAGAGAGAGATAAAATTTCCCTACAACTGAAAAAAAACACATTTAAAAAATCAGCTAACTGGATAGCAGTCGATTTTTACGAGAAATACATACAAAAAATATCTTACACACTCGCATCTTACCGCGTTTACTGGATCATCGCTAAAAAAACAACCTTATGAAGCTAAGGAACCTTTTAGTCTGGGTAGCTCGTCAAACAATTTTAAATATTGAAATTAGATTCTATATTAAATTAGTTTGGTGATCCCTGACTTAGACCAAAGTGGGTTTACTCGTTTGTAGAAATGTATATTGATCGTTAATGATTTGCAATGTAAGCTTGAATGTTAAAAGAGCTTATCAATATATTTTTTTATGTTTCAGTGTACAAACAATCTTAAATTATTGTCATGACTTATTTTTCAAATTGTAGTCACAACTAAAAATATAGTAAAATCTCCATTTAATCAAAATTTGAATATTTTTTAAGAATCTTTTTTTCATAGGCCTACTATTATTTTGTTTTTAATATATCCTTAACATAAATTAGCTTATATTAATTTAATATAAACGTTGACATTTTAAGGGTAAAACAACAGCTGATACTCAAGTGTACTAAAATACATAACAATGTGTACTCATTTAACACCGAAATTGTTACCAGCTTAATCCAAGGGATATGGATGCAGAGAGTTTTTATGAGGATGTTCAGCCGCATTAGTTTGGAGAACAGATGGGAAAACCACACATCAGTTAAGATTCGAATATTAACCTCCCGTGACATCTTAGTTCATAAGACCACCGGTTCAGGAAAATGATCAAGTAGTTAAGATACTGTCGCCTCCCCCCTTCCGTGGGCCGGATCTGTCAGGATAGCTTGTAAGGAAGGGTTCGGTGGCATGGTAGATGGTTGGGTTCGAAATAATACTGGAGGTTCCTATTCTGGGTTTATTAGTAGCACTAAGAGTTAATACAAAATGTGATGTTAAAAGGTGTTATAAAGAAATATAAAAACTTCGACGTATGTGCTCGTGAAAGAACTGACCAAGTTGTGAATACCTACACTGTTGGCTCGACTGACACCTCTCGCGACCCCCTACAGACTCTAACCTGGTAACCTGCACAGTGGCGCAGGAACGTTTTTATTTGGGGGGGTGGGGGTAAAAATAACCATGTGCTATTATAGGGGATAACATTTTTTAGATTAAAAAAAGAACAGGAAAATATAATACAGTTGTTCCTCACACTACGTGAGTGATTAGTTCTAATAAATGATCGCATAACACGAAAATGCAAGTGAAATGATTTTAACATGAGTGATGTAGGGGTTACTCCAAAGAAAATAAAAACCTAAAACTGGTAAATGAATGCCATTTTTTTAAATGTATATAACTAGTACAATGCATTAGGTAGCCTACACCTATTGTCAATATTCAATCCCCTGAAATTTGTAAACAAAGACAATTTTTAATCAATGTATCTAATACAATGCTACAGGTACACTTACTGTTAATCTTCAATCGAATGATAAAATAACTGTATCTGGAAAATCTGGATTATCACTATCTTGCTCTTGACGGTAGGTTCTTGCTCTCTTGACGGTCCTTGGACGGGAAGCTCTTGATCTCTTGAAGGCCCTGGAATGGTAAGCTTCTACTGTTGTGAAGGCCATGGGTCTTTAGACTGAAGATTTTCAATTTCTTTGATGAAATAGTTAAGACTCAACTGACGGGCAGCATTTTCCCTCTCTCTATAGAGTTATTTGTAGCAAGCCAAATAATTCTGGATCTATCTGGCAACTTTGGTTCTTCTATCCATGTTAGGGTCATTCTCTTCAATGATTCTAATTGCACTGTCAATGTGCTTAAATAAATCAGCAAATTGTTTATGTTGAAAGTTTGATAGACTCAACAACATAAGACTCTTCCTCTTTATTATTTATGCCATTCTCCATTTCTAGAAGATCTTCATTAGTGAGTTCTGTTGAGTGGGATTGGAAAAATTGATCCACACTTAACTGATCTATGTCCTCAAATCCAACCTCTTGCTATGTCAACGATGCCATGTCTTGAATTGGAAAATCATGAGAATCAGAAAATTCAGGCCAAACATTTTTCCAAACTCCTTTCATACAGGACTGTTTAACTTCTGCCCAAGCATATCCAATGTTGTCAATACCACCCCCCTAACACCAAACCGTGCCGTAAAGATCAACGCTTTCACTGGAATGTGTGCACACAAGTTCACACCACCACTGCACAGGATGACTGAGAAATTCCAGCTGACCATGGACTATTTTTGAATTTCTTTGAATCGTGTTATAGCGAAAACGCGTAAAGTGATACCACGTATAACGAGGGATACCTATATTTAATGGTTCCACTGTGCATTTTTCTCATTTATTTTAGTCATTCCAAAGATTAGAATTAATACACACAAAACATATTAAGAAAAATGTTATCTGATGCAGCTCAACTAAAAATTATGAAACACTGAAAATTAAAGTAGATTTCCATACACCTTTGCCCTATATTTGTTACTAGCTATAAAACCACTAACCAGTTTTGCAATTTAAATTTTGTTGAGCCTCTCATGTTATTTAATCTACATTGCCTCATCGTGAGCGAAGATAGTTTTTAATGCATCCAAGCATTGAAAAACTTCTTTCTGCAGTAGCTGATGGACCAACTGGTTTGAGGCTTGACCGTGGCTATATTTAAATATGTCACAAACAATACACCACCATCTGAATGCATTCTACCGTTATTGCTACCCAGTGCGTAGGCGCGGCAGTCTCTCAGAGAGAGATAGAGACATGTTAATAGTACAGCACGCTCAAGGTCCTACAGACGCTGCTGAGACTCTGAGACTAGCGAAATAGATGGGGTGGTAGAGGACGAAGGAGAGGCAGAGCTTATCTCGGATGATAAAGCTAGTCACTAGCCAAGGCACTGAAGGCTGAGGGATGTGTGCTGACCTGACAAAATTGGAGAAGCAAGATGACACTTTACAAACACAATGAAAAGTAATGGCAATTAGTACAACCCTCAGAGATAAAACAAATGAATAAAGGACTTGTTTCATTAATTAATTAAGTATACAATGTTTATACGAGAGAAAAGGAATTTTTGTATTATCCGTGATTTCTACTATCCGTGTTTCCTCTCCTCTCAATTACCCCTGAAAATCGCGAGTCTATTATATTAAAATATGTAGCCCGTTTCAGTGGCCGCGTGGTCCAACGCGCTTACTCTCGCAGTAAACTAGACTGCCGATGATGGGGAGATAGAGGTTCTAGTCTCAGTCGGGTGTAATGAGAATGTTTTTTATGAAATGGTTTTCCACTCTCTCTTCGCGTAAATGCGGGTACACATCCTTCGAATATAAACTTCCTAATCCCTAAAACAATTATCGTAATTAGTATATAGACGTATAACCCTAACAGGTAGTAAGACTTGGTGTTATATATATATATTTAGCTATCACACATGCTATTTACATTCTTCTAAGGCGACAATATATTTTAAGTTGGCCACTAGCTTGTATATTGGTTTAATATTAAGATAGACAATATTATAGTGAATGCTTGATAGCTATAGTGAAATAAGGTAGCTTACAACTTAATTACTTTTGTTTGAGTGACAAAATTATGGGTAGTAGTCTTAAGTTCACACGATTATTTAGGTTATAGACTTGTAATGAAGTATTACTAATGTCCTGATTTTGGTAGGAAGCCCTTATTGCGTACCAGAATCATACTAAATATTAGTATTTTGGTATTTCTAGAACAATAGCAGAAATTCCCTTCTGGAAAGTCTTTTTTATTACCAAGATTGGCCTCTACTACTACACGGTAGGATTTTGGTACTAAATAAGGTCTTCTAAAAGCGGCTTTTTTAAAAAAAACATGGCATTATATTCCCTACATCAACTTATTTAAAGAAACAAGGAACGAGTTTTGAACATAGATATTCTGTTAAAACCTTTACTAATATGTTTATTTCATTTAACTATAACACACATTGATGTATCTAAAACATACATACAAATTAATGAATGATGTCAACATGCCACATTGTCCTGAATGTGTGTAAGAGAGAAAGATATACCTGAAGGTTTCTTTCTCACTTGCACAATGATTTACAGATGACAGTTTGAAAATGTCTGCCTCAGATGTCCATCCAGTTATACTATAGAAACCAATGACGGCTGCTCTTGTATATTTGACCTTGACCTAAAATTAAAGTCAAGGGTTTTCACCATTTACGTCACTCTCCATCTCCCCTTACCCTCTCTGGGGTCATTAACATTATATGACGTCATCAAAATGTTGCAATTCCTCTAACGCTCCATTTTTTGCCCTATTTTATTTTCCGGCCCATTTGATTTGTTTCATTTGTCTTTTTTCCCCACTTGATTTTTTACCTCTTTTGATTATTTTTTTCCAATTTGTTTTTTTTTTCCCACATTTGAGAAGGTTGTAGGTAATGTCGGTTCGGTGTGTGTTCCAATTTTGTACCCCATTTAATACGCGGATATTTTACCCTATTAGAATATGTAATCAGTATATAATTATTTGAACCACCTTTGTGGTCTAATGGTTAGAGTTTCTAGCTAGATAAACAAAGGTCGTGGGTTTGATCCCCGGTGCTTACAGATTGTATGTAAAGCAGTGGGTGTGGAACGCGGTCAACTCAGCCTCGTAAGGACAGTTAATGAGGAGCTACTCGAATACAGAAATAGCAGCTCTAGTCTGGGAAACGAATATAAGTGACTTAAGGGTTCGTTGCTATGACCACATGACATCCTTTCTACACAGAATTTGGCACTATCTTCGCCAACAGATGGCAGCCGCTCTGTCAGTATGGCTCGAATTATAGCTGACACCATGGAGTATAATTATTCGGTTCGGATCCCGTAAAGGATGTTGTGGGTGGAGTGGAGTCGTTTGGTGTGAACCTTCCTTAAAATGGACTAAACTCCATATACACCAAAACATTTCTTGGCGACATTTCCCGTTTCATGACATTATGCAGTTAGCCCTCAAAATTCACCCCAAATTAAAGAGATCGTCTCTCTACGAGGGTAACTTACCCCTGACGGACAACTTTGGTTCAATATTGGTTGTGTTTGGCCTTACGGCGCGGCGTTCTGACAGCCAGGTCACGTGCCAGTGAATATTAACGCTGACCGACCGACCGACCGAGGCTCTTGCAAGCTTTGGAGAAGGGCCAACACACAGCAGCGGAATTCAAACCAGAACCCGCTGTGACAACGGTTTACGATGTCAAATACCCCTCCCTGCCCCTCTTCACACATCCACATGTCTGGCTTAGATTTCAGGGAATTCGAGACTCGCCGGAAGCTATTCTGACATAGTGATTGGTAGGGGAGTGGATAGAACATGTGTGTACAATTCTGGAAACTTATTAGTTTATAAGACAGGGTCATAGTTTAGCTCGCTATACACACCTTTCAGGGTAAACGGATTCTAGGTACTGTTCATTAGCAATGTTTAAATTGTACAACTTTGTGTTTGCTTTAGGGTCTAATAAGGGCAACTCGGTAAGCGAGAAATAACCACGCAGTCGTTCATCCCTGACGCAATATTAAATTTTACGATGCATTATTTCAAAAGATGGCCCACACCAAAATAAATTATAAAGATTACAACAGAGCTCTTTTTCCTTTTAAAAAAACTATATTTTAATTTTTATTAGTAGAAAAAATGTGTGAAAATATAACATTAGCTCATTTGCAACGACATTTTAAACATATTGGTGGAGCTGTGAAACTAAACCTGAGGAAAAAGATCTCTAGATTTAACCTTCCTCTAACAAATACAGTAATTTTTTTAATAGGCTCACAACAGAACTGGCCTCTTTACCTTGTGATAAAAAGTTTCATAGGTTTATTTCCCCTCTTTCTTACCTAAACGACAAAGGTGGGTTGTAGGTGAAGAGGTAAAGGTAGTATAAGCTTAGACAGAATGGAGTAGTGCCAGAAAAAGAAACATACCATTGTGTTTCAAGCCGTGTGGCCTGACAACGATTGATATTTTCTCGTTGACCAAAGAAGATATTATATTTGTTAGTTACAGTTATATCCGCATATAAATATAATATTATTTAGATTGAAAAATTACACCTGGACACGGCTCCCACATTCGATTCCCGTGTCCAGGTGAGATTTTTCAATTTAAAGAATAAAAGAAAATTAACAACACAGACCCTGGGACTAAACACAGGACATTTGGTTTTTCTAGTCATTCTAGCTCGTCTCATAACCAGGCAGGCCCCTTCCCCTATTCACTCATACAATGTCGAGTATATTAATTGAATTGAATTTTAGTATCAGGATGATCCCGGTGATAATATTATCTATTTATAATTTAAAATCAACACCTGTAAATGGTAATCCGACCCGGGATTATCTCAACGAATACCTATGAACTGCAACGCATTCGTACAAAATAACAATTTCAAGGTGTTATACATGTGTCAGAAAATGATACTCTAGAACAGCGGTTCTCAAACTGGGGTACGCGGGCACCTTTCAGGGATACGCGAGCAGCTCTCAAGGTAAAGTTGGCAAAATTACAAGGGACTTATGGAAAACTCTAATTGTTGGCTTTTACCGTTATCTGGTTATTTCCACCAATCTTTTACCCCTATATTCTCTCGGCTGGAAACAGAAATTCCGAGAATTTTCAACCCTCTACGTGACACCTTCTATGTTAGCAGCTATCTTGCTTATATTCTGAGTAATTTGAGCATATTTCCTGAACAGTCACGACTTGGTGACATACTCTTTCTCTCTCGACGATATTTCTCAAACTCGCAACGCAGTTGTAGATATATATTGCAGTGATGTTTATAAATTAATTAGCTCCAATCTATTTGTGTTCATGTAATATATATTGGCTTATTCATAACAATGTTACTCAAACATATAATGCTTGTTAAAGTGGCTTTCAAAACAAAATGTTCTTGCTTGTTGGTATGAAATGAGACAAGTTTGAGTTTTCCTCTCTGACAGCAAGTGTGAGTTAGTGACAGATTTACAAATGAGCAGTGGCGTGCAGGCTAGCCTTCATGGCTGACGTATTTCAGTGACGGAATGAACTGAATAAATGTCTGCAGGGTAAACACACAAAATCCCATGGTTCATGACAAAATAAAAGCTTTAAAAAAGAAACTTCAATTTGCAACCAAATAAGTTGTGAAGGGACAGCTGTCATTCTTTCCGTCTTTAGAAAATTTCTTATAAGAAAATGAACTTGAGCTTCATGATTCTGTTGTCAACGACATAAGAGAGCATTGTCTAGGTTTGATTGAAGACTTTGGCGAATACTTTACTGATAATTAATGGAGTGAGTTCTGGATGCGAGACCCTTTATCTAAAGTGGAAGACTCCAGTCTACCAAACTTCTTTTCAACAAAATAAATTATTGAACTGTCCTGTGATGAAACCCTCAAACCAGTCGCAAGGAATCTTATTTGACAGAATTTAGGTTGCAAAGGCTGAGCGAGTTTCCTTATATCGCTGACGATGCCATCAAGTTTATGATGCCTTTCTCAACAACATATATCTGTGAGAGTGGTTTTCCATCCATGGTGTACATAAAAAATAAGTACCGCAATAGGCTAAATTTGGAGCCGAACCAAAGTCGTACCAAGCCATACAGCCACACCCCTCTCACTTTAAGACTTTGGGATTCATAATATATCGGCTCCAGAATTACAGATTTGAAAATATTGTGTTTAGGTTTACTTTTTTTCTTTATTTTTGAACGAATTTGTGAAGAAAATGTATAAAACTTGTCTATAGACTTTTTACAGTAAAATTATATTTTTTTAGATTGATCATGACGATTCTCAATAAGAGATAATGTTAAGGCTATGAAGGTGCGTATTCACTTGAGCATTCGTTCGTACGCGTTCTGTTCGTTCAGAGAAAAATGCTCAAGTGAATACGCACCTTATCAGTAGGATTCTCTCTAAGTAGCTTTGTCACATTTGAAATATTTTAATTACAGATTTTTTTCTTAATAGATTAAATAGATCAATAATATACCTTGTAGTCATAATTTTTGTAAACTTGTCATTTGGAATTGTTAATATCTTGGGGGTACATTAAACTTTTAGTCGTGGCCGGGGGGTACAATCTAAAAAAAAGTTTGAAAATCACTGCTCTAGAATAAAGATAAGGACAACTAAATGCAGGAGGTTTTATAGCTTTCACATATCCAAACTCCTATATTATTTATAATGTATAGCTATACTACTGTAAATTTTATGAATGTGATGAGTTTGTACAGTCACCGGTGACTATACAAAGCCACTGGCTCACTTGGGGGAATGTAAAAAAATGTATTTACTATTTCACATACTCGCCGAACATTTTACAAAATCACCAGTAAGTTTACAAAATTACCATTAACCACCAGTGAATGTTAATAAGTCATACCAGTATTAGGTTTGGTTAGGTTAGTTTAGGCAAGTTAGATTAGTTTAGTCAAGCTTAGACTAGTTTATTTTAGCTTTGGTTAGGTTGGACTAGGTTAGTTTGGTTTAGTTTGGATTTATGTTCTATATTTTTATCCACATACGCTAGATATTTTATAAAATCAACGGTAAATGTATATAATACAGTTCATATTTCATACTTTCACCAAACTGAATTGGGAAATTTATAAAATCACTGGTAAATTTAGATAAACCCTATTATTTGTTTAATAAACCATCACTTTCGGTGATTCTATACATTCACTGGTTATTTCACAAAATAACGAATTCAGCACATTCACAATAACATATATAACAAATATTATATGTTCGTTCATTTATTTTTTTTACCTTTCTACTTTTGCAGTAGATTAATTTTTTTTTCCTAAGCTTACTTTACATTTGTTTTTTAGATTCTTGGGAGTAAAAATAGTTGCCCCAAGAAATTTATGTTAGCAGTTAATTTCATTATCTGCATCTAATGACCTATTTTGAGTTGACAAAGTTTATTAAAATACAAACAAACTTACTCTATAGCATTATAAATTCTCATCTTAATTGCTGCACTACACAAGGACGCCCCCTATAATTTTATAAAAATAAGAATAATAATTTACATTTCAATTTCTCTCTTCATAGTGCTGGCCAACAGCCACAAAACCTATAAGCGACCAGTACTGAAAAGTATACAAGTGCCTTACAAAAAAAAAGTAATGAGACATAATAATAAATAATCACCACAAGATAAGACAAATAGTGATGATGATAATAATAACTACTACATTAATAATGAGAGATAGTGAAAATCAAACAACGTGGATACCGATTAAAGAACAAAAAATAAAATAGTAAACAGACTAATGTAAATTTAAATATCACACTTAGAACATGTACCAATTAAATTAATGAAAGACGAGTTCCTCATATAACTCTCAGAGTTTGGCTCTTTTGTCGCTAAACTCGTTTTCGACTAATCTAGAATTTGCGCTATGGATACAACAGCCAATCGGGCGGGCTCACCTTATAAGAGTTAACCAGAGAAAATATTATTGGAGTACAAGAGGCCCAAGAAGGGACATGAATACCAACATGACATACATATACTTACCTACTTGGTCAAGAGCAAACTTACAAGAAATAATGCTAGTGAAAATACAATAATCAAAGAGGGCATCACAATAAATTCCACGCGAGAAGAGAGTTTGAGGCCCTAAACAGTTTCAAATTCTGCCATAATCATAATAAATCCTGTTAATAAAGAATTTAACATAGCAAGCAGCCACAAATTTACGTTGAACACTTTACAATCTGAGAGCGTCAGTCAAGGTAATGGTAATAATAATAAAAACTCTATGGTGTGTGCCAGCAAGTTAGCTATACCGACTGGCCGGCCGCTTACATTAGCTATAATAGTACCAACATTTACGGATATAAGGTTTCATGTGGTCAGCACAGTCAGCCCTCCAGCCGTTAATCTCAGTTTTATAAACAGAAGCTGCTAATTCTTTATTCAAGTCGTGCCTCATTTGTCCTCGCGAGGCTGAGTTTGACCCCGTTCCAGACCCACTGATTCACTGATAGATTATGGAAGGCTTGGGGATCTGACCTGGGACCTCTGGATCCATAGCCAAGAACTCTGACCACCAAGCCAAAGAGTAGGTAATAATAATAATAATAATAATAATAATAATAATAATAATAATAATAATAATAATAATAATAATAATAATAATAGTTTTAGTGCAAAATGAATGAAGATAGTGTGGAGTGGAGGAAGCAACATAATGATGTGCTGCATGCCCTGACCTCATCACCAGACATTGTTAGGGTAATAAAATCTCGCAGGTTACGGTGGGCAGGTCATGCAGCGCAAATGGGCGTATCTAGAACCTTGTTCAGGGTATTAACTGTCAAACCCAATGGGAAGAGACCACTGGGAAGACCCAGACACAGATGGGAGGATAACATTGGGATATACCTGAGAGAGAGATAGGGTGTAATGAGGTGGACTGGATAGAATTAGCTCAAGAGAGGGATAGGTGGCGTACTTTTGTGAGTGCGGTAATTAACTTTAGATTTCTTAACGCCATAGAGTAAGTAAGTGTGAGTTTAATAGAGAAGTTAAGGCTTCCAACTTTCTCACACTGGACCAAAACTGACAGTTGAATTAGTGTTTTTTAGCACCGCGTCTCACTACCCGTTCGGAATATTCGCTTATATACTAATTATGTTAATGATTTTAGAAACTAGAAAGGTTATATTTAGAGGAAATGTACCTGCATTTGCGTAAAACTAGAGAGGAAAACCATTTTGGAAAAACCACCCTCAGTACACCCAACCGGGATTCGAGCCCCTATCTCCCTGTCATTGGCAGTCTAGTCTATCGTGAGAGTGACGCCTTAGACTATGTGACCACCGAAGCATGTCACATCAGAAGTTATGATCTTACAAAATGGTTGTGTGTATTTAACAATAACGGAAATAAGGAGAGTTGGGAACATTATAACGTGTGCAAATATGTCAGAAACTACTTCAACAGTCATGTAAAAACCTTTTAACAATACATTAGCAGATTGTAGCTCTGTCAATTAATAATACACCACGCATTATCTGTAATACTAGTGTAATAAAATTGTATGCATTGAGGCGTAGTCTGTATAATTATTTAATTATTTGCTTAAGAGCTTCGATGAATTGAATGGCTGTAAATAATCAAAGACATTGATCAACGTTATAAAGATACATTGTAGCGTAATCAACAGATCATATTATACAGGATGTTCCCGGGTTAAACGGCTAAACTTTGGGAAGTGATGGTGGATCAAAATACTAACTCAAAATGTATTTTGGAAATTTGCTAGGTTTCGATTTCTTTTCACTCAAACAGCAAGAAACTAAATAAAAACAAAATAGGTTGGTATTAAATTAAGTATTTTATTTATGTTGTTCAAACTGACGGCCTCCAGCCTGGAGACATGTATTGCACCTATCAATGACAGAACGAGTAGCTGACCGACATTGTGCGACTGTTGTTTCTTCGCACTCTTGCGTTATCCTTTGTCGTAATGATTGAAGGTCATTGACAGACACTTCATACATTTCTGCTTTAAGGCTCCCCATACAAAAAAATCTAAAGGTGTAAAATCATGTAAACGTAGAGGCCAAGCCACAGGTTCAGCACGACCGATCCATTTTCCAGGAAAATTAATCTTAACCTATTGCCGATCCTTGAAGGAAACCGTGATTTTATTTAGTTTTTTGCTGTTTGTGCGAAAAGAAAGCTAAAACTAGAAAATCTCCTAAATTCATTTTGAGCTAGTTTTTTAGTCCACTACCAAAGTTTAGCCTTATAAGAATGTATGATTATTTGAAATACAACTTTCGTATTGCCTAAATTAGTGGCTGATAATAAATATCACTACTCTACAACCTAATAAACAAAGACAGGTATGTGGATTTTAATGTAATATTGCATAGTACCTAGCATAAAATGTATACAACATCACATACTATATTATTAAAAAATTAAAATCTATTATGTATATGTTTTTTGGTAGGTATTATATTTTTTTCTTTAATATTCCTGTCTAAATATGTGTAAATGTTTAGTTTTAATAATATGCTTGATTATATATTATATATTACAAATTTAAAATTATTAAATTGTTAAATTATTAAACTAGAATTTAAAAAATGTGTAGGCTCTAAGTTAAATATATTAAACAAACCTTAAATATAAATATTATTTAAGTATAGTCCAATTTGATAAAGAAATATATAATATAGACTAAGCCATCCTTTTATTTTCTCACGAATGGACGTTTTGAAAATGCAAACCTATTTTTGCGTTTAACATTGATAGCATTAAACCATAATTACTAGTATGGTTTTATGAGTAATGATAGTTATGTTAAAAGTTAGGCCTACAGCTTCATATCACATGAATTGATGTATAAATACTTGAAAGTTCTATTAACTCAACTAGTTATTAGATGGGTTTATTCGTAAGAAGATTGTGGTATATTTTAAAAAGGGCAATATTAAATTTATTCAAAACATTATTATTATTATTATTATTATTATTATTATTATGTTTTACCTTAACTAAGCATATCTTTAATCTAATTAATTTAGAGCTTTTATCTTATGCCTTCTTTGGTAATGATATGACTAATATTTTAATAAGTCTATATCGCTGCACTTACGTTCCTTTTAAAGGCAAATAACTAATTTCCAAAACTCTTGATACCCATTACACAAAGATAAATATTATAGTAGCTGATGACTTATAAAAATGACTAGTCTTGAAGGGTGTTATCAATTAAAAAGGATTTCAGCATATTTAATAAGATAATCTATTTATTATAACTTGAGTGAACGAATCTATTCATATGGTTTTATTTAAATAACCAAATTGAATAGTATAACCTGAATTTACATTTCTATAAAACATAAAAGATTAAGTTGTCTTTTTTTAAAGACTACTTTGAAAAAACAATAATAAAGCTTTAGCTAAAGCAGTTAAACAACTTGTTAAATGGATTTTTGTGTTTATTGTTGTTAACAAAACTTTCCATTTACACTCTTCTTCTTTTAAGGAGGCTATGAACTTTGAGAGGTTTTGGGGACAAGTTAAAGGATGTTTCATCCTTTCTTTACTCTCAAGTTTTAATCTACAACACAAAGAAGAAACGTATTTATTTTTAACAACCTCAATTTGCATAAGCCATTCCTCGAAGAGAACTAGTTCGTCTCATTGTTGCTAATCTCATTTTAGAAAGAAGAAAGAAGTGGATTTCTTTTTTCTTTGAAGTTTTTGAACACGCCTAAGGCAGGCCCCATTACTATATCTTTCACTCCCTCCACCCCTCCACAACCCACCAACCTTCCTTTACCCCTCTTTGACAAAGATACCATTGGACACGGCGTATATAAAGCACAAAAATACAAACGCTTGTGAAATTGACTATAAATAATAAAGCGTATTATATACTTTTTGGTGAAGAGAAATGCTACTTTTTACTTTCTCTCAACCCCCCC
>CABFWB010007764.1:0-22367 GCA_902151455.1 Timema bartmani
CCCAGCTCGCCTTCTGCTGGATTCCTGGTCATGCTGGTCTTTCAGGAAATGAACTGGCGGACCAGGCAGCCAAGGAGGCGGTCCATCTGCCTCTTGAGGTGGGTTTGGGTGTATTGTTTTTAGAGCTGAAGGGTTATGTTCGGCGTGAGGTCTTACGCGCCTGGCACGATCAGTGGGTTTCGTAGTGTCTCAGATGGGTATTTTATCATATTGTTAAATATTATATTATATTCATATATTTTATTGTTTGTATATTGTGTATTCACCTGTATATTCTGCAGGTGAATTATTGTCTCCCCTATGGGGATTTTACTATGTTTTTAATATCGTTCAAGGCCCTAATGACCTCAATGTGCCGATGGGCCTTTAAACCCTAATAATAATAATAATATATAATAATGTTACGTACATTATTTTGTATTATCTAGACAAAAATAATTTTAATGTAATCATTGTAAAATAAAATAATTTGTATTGAAATGTAGCCTAAATATTTTTTCACACTTCCGATACTTTTTAATTTTTAATTTATGACAATGTTCCAAATTTTCAGTTTAGAAAAGGTTATGTGTTGTTTGCTGTTTAGTAAAGTAAAGCTTGGGTTTTAAATTGTGTTTTAGCTTGTTTTATAAGCAAGATACAACCTTTTTATGGTTTGACTGTTTCGAAATTTCAGGGGGGGTTAGCTCCCCCCTCAAGGGAGGGAACTCTTTGGTTTTCATTTCCTGGAGGCCCAAGGAGTGTGTAACCAAAATTTAAAAACTGTATAAATTTTGTCTGTTATTTTACCTAATTGCAATGGACTAATAATGGTAGTAATCGTTCAGCAATTCATTCAATCTATCCTAGGCGAACCTTTCACCATGTAGTCTCACAAGTGATGGATACTTAAGTGACAATTCTACACATTACTTCCGACGTTAATGTAGGTGGTTACATCTGGGTGTCAGATGTGGGGTTTTTACACTTTACATCTGATTTTAAAATAAAGGCTTTACAGTATGGAACACTCCAATATACATCTGGCAATCACGCAAATAAAATGGCTAATTTAGGACTTTGATTTTTAGAATTAATTAATTTTCTTTTTTTTTTACGTACTCTCATATTAACATTATAAATATATATATTGTTATTTTAGTGAGGAGTAAACATATTGACATGTTAGCTGTGTTCATAGATGGAAAGTAGTATAATATGTGGAGATAAAATCAAATAAATATTGATAAATTTTAGTTGGCAGCAGTTTGTATGGAATTGCTTACAATCGTTTTGCCACTGATGTCAATATGAAAACTATTTACTGTTATGTTATGTTTTATTAATTATACTCAGTGTTGCCAACTGTACGATCTGGATACTACTTTTGATATAAATTCACCACCTGTACAATCCAATTTTAGGATATTTTCTAAAAGTAATATCCTGTGACCCTACTATAAAGAAACAAATTTTACATCAATTCTTTTTTTTTTTTATGAAAATCGGTGGGTTTATCAATATAATTTCAGAAAGTAGTTTCCTACCAGTAAAAATACAATCCATTTCAGGTCCATGTACTATCGCTAGAGACTATAGAGTTGGCAACACTGATTATACTGGACCATTTATAACCTTGGACTATACATAGCATCCTAGATTGAGGATCCTAAGAGGGTTTGTACAGCTTAGCATGTTTAGATATTGCTAAATGTTATGATTTGCAGCTCAAACACAATCTTAAATCTTATTTTATACGAGCATTAGAAAACTATAGCTCGATTTTCGACCTTTTTTTTATGGAGAATTATTTTAGTAAATTTGAATACAGTGCATACATAGGTAACAGAATTCATTAAACTGTGACTGATTGGGTTGGGATTGTACTTGATACTTTTATGATCACCTTGGGCCTACCTCCCAATTGCTTTGTGTTCCAAACCACTTACATTTTCACTGACAAACCTTCATTTCATATACCTGGCCAGGTTTCAAATACAGACTGCATGGAAAATGGTAGATTGACATATTATGGAATGTACTCAAATGTTTCTTGCAAAAAAATGCAATGTTTTTTAAGGCTGAACAATCAAGGCTTAAATTATTTCTAACATTTTTTTAATTGATAAATTAATTCTACAGTACTCATTATATTAAAACAAACTTTTGTTCTAAAATAAATGTGGTCAAGGATCTTCCTTATTTAAATTTTTTTAGTGCCTTTCTATCCGTTCAGGCTATACGCTTATATAAGTTACTAATTACACTAATGGTTTTAGAGATTAGGAAAGTTATATTTAGAGGAAGCATACACAGATTTGTGTGTAAGGTGAGTGGAAAACAATTTTGGAAAAACCACTCTCAGTACACCTGACCGAGATTGGAAACCGGATCTCCTCGTCATCATAAGTCTGTTCTAATGCGAGGGTAGCACCTTGGACCATGCGGCCACCGAAGTGGGTGACTTTCCTTATTATTTTAATTGTTATAAAAAGAACTTAAGTGAATGTATTAATGTGTTTTACTAATAAATCTTTAACTTCATTATGATAGTATTTTTGTATGTATCATTGAAGAAGGTCCAAAATAGTGTTTATTTAGAACAAAAGAAATAAAAAATGACCTCGCAAAAAATAAAGTGCTGAAAATCATTTAAAGCGTGCTTGTACACCCTTATGGACAATAGGCCTACATGGTTTACATGATGTACCAGTAAATACCTATGTGCATGTTTAGTACGTAAATATTGAACCTTTTTGTATTTTTGTTTAAAATGTATCAATTAACTTAATTAACAAATCTAACTAACATTAGTTACAGTTTTAATATATCCAGAAAATGTGAACTTATTCTCATTAGTAACCTACCATATCAATTGAAAAGTTTAAGTTCTAAAAATACTTACGGTATTGCAAGGTTTTATAAGTTAGCTAACTACCTGCAAAGTTCTTCCTTCCTTTAAAATTTATTTGACCAATTAAATACTAGAGATATCATATTCCAGGCATACTATAAATCAGTGGCCTTTATTTAATTGAAGCTAGGGAAGCAACGCTTCCCTAAAATTAAAACAGGAATAAATTAATTATGAGGAAAATAAAAGTTAAGACAAATTGTTATAATTAGAAATTTCTCCAACAAGTATTCTGTTAATAGGCCTAATAGTTGAGGTGGCACATGGCAGCTCTTATTTCGTAGAGCAAGTCGTTCATTCTCAGACTGACCGGCCAGCCAGCTGGTCTCACTCTTTATTCCATCACTCGTTTGTTTCCGGTAAGGCCGTAGCCAGGGGGAGGTTTTGGGGGTTCAAACTCCCCCTCGAAATTTTATGAACAAAATATATATGGCTTTAATTATGGATCAAACAATATCAAATTTAAGATACAAGTACAAATTAGGGGGCTGTGTTACCATAAAAAGCACTTAATAGAAATTCTAGAGGTGTTAAATATTTAGAAATTTTCCAAGCCTTCAGCAGCTAGGGGGTTATTTTACCATGAAAAAACCCCTCTTCAGAGAGCTTCTAGAACAGTTTATCATTTAGAATTTTTTCTAGCTTCTAGCAATTGGGGTATGTACCCACCAAACCCCTCCTGAAATTATTGGCCGGCTACGGCCTTGGTTTCCAGGTATGTCTGGCCTTCATCGTGGAAAGGGAAGCAACGTTTCCCTAGGAGAGTACAGGTTCAGTTTACTTTCGTGATTAATTTATAAACGTACTTCATATACTGTTAAAATCTTATTTTCTAGATTGTAGCAATATTTATTGTTTCTAATTATAATTATTTGCACTATATTATAAAATAATGTATTTATTACCAATTTACAGTAAGTTTGGTAAGTTTAGTTTTATTTTACAAGAATATCGATGCTTTTTTGATCCTCCAAGGGAAGCTGTTTGTTTCCTTTGTTTCTTTGCGTGCTGTAATAGAATGACGAGTATGTCAACAAATGCAGCAGTTATGGAGGAGGGCTGCTCTGTCAAAACTCATAAGAAATATTTTGAAGCATAGTTTTTCGTCCCGGTCTCTTGACGAAAAAAATAAATCAATTGAAACAGGCAGACCCACTCCATCTTTAGGAAATCTAAATTAAAAAAAACTTCACCATTTCAATACACAATTTTATGAAAGCGTTTAGTAATTATCGGGGTGTTGGGTTGGTGTAAAATTATGTAGTTGACCTTACTATTTACTAACGATAATGGCGTGTAGAATAAATCTGAGTTCAGTGATATTAATAATATTTGCAAAGCTATATTATAAAGCATGCCAAAGGTCAAACTCATTTGCAAGACACAACCCAAGAGAAAACTTTAGCAATCATAAATTTATTATTATTATTATTATTATTATTATTGTTGTTATTATTATTTGCATTAGAATTACAATCATATGTATATATAATATATATACATACATACACATCATTTAATGAGTGAGTAATATTTCTGAGATCACCAATTATGTTGTTTTATTCCATGCATATTTTGTGTCACCCCCTTCCTTTCATCCCTATAAGACTTTTAACTCTACAAAAACCCAAGGAAGGACAAGTGTGAGCTTCCCACTAGACTTAGAGTCCATCAGACCTCCTTCATTGTAACGTCATTGCTTCCCTTTGTACAGAATTTACCACACGCCACTGCTAGAAATACTTTGTGACATACATCTGAAAATAGTAAAACATTTTTAAAAAGTTGTATATGGTTTAAAAATATATATAATATATATAGTGTTCACATTTTGTAATTAGATAAATATTTACTGCAGATATGATAGTAATGTCACAGTTATTTGATTTTGTCTTTCAGAAATGTAAACCACATTGACAGATTATTCATTTTAATTAATTTTTGTGTTGAAATAAACAATCAAAAATTGGCCATTAAGGTACAATATTAAGTTGGATGAACAAGATCAATGATTGATAAGTCTATTTAAGACTTATATTTATATTAAAAGTAGGCTAAATGGCCCAAACCAAAAGACTAATTACGTTTCATTTATTTAAGCTAGTTTAGTAGAAATATAACATTAGTAGATTACAGTTTTCAAAATAAAAGGGCTCTTAACATTCTTGAAAGACTACCATAGCTGCATGCTAAAAACTGATTTAGTGAAAGATCATTTTTTACCTAATAATGTTCATGTTTATTTGGTAAGGAGTAAAAATAATTGATAGTAAGGTTATATCTTCTTGTTTGTTATATCTTCTTGTTTGTTATTTTTATTCCCTTCTCCTTATTTTACATACGTTTGTCATCATAGAATAAAAACTAAAACGTTTATAAAATAAGGAGAAGGGGATAAAAATAATAAACAAGAATATTTAACCTTACAATCAAATAACTAAGGCATAACAATGCCTTTATTCTGAAAATGAATGCTCTTTGCTAGTTTATAAACAGGACATCAAGTGATCAACTGTAGGATTAATCATGACAGTAGGTCAAGAAATAGTCTTTGCTAGTAAATACATCTGTCAGGCTGAGCAAAAATCAAAATGTAAGATTACTCATATAGTATAATGTGGTACATACTCAAGTTCGAAGAGCTAGTTCTGATAGTAATCTGTTCACTGACATATAGTAAATAGGTCTTAATAAACGTGCTGTATCACTAGGGTAAGAATTTGTTTATTTTGTTGAATTATAAAACATGTTTTTTGGGTAAAAAAAAAATACAATAACAGATTTTATATTGTTTGTTTTATTGAAAACTAATCAAAATATATGCGAGGATTATATTGCATTGTGGCAGCAACAATGTTGATTGGACAACTAGATGTTCAATACAAGAGGTAAATGAAGATTGGACACCTGGTTACAGAGTGGTGTTCAATAATCTGGTTGCTAACATAAGACGTGTGTTCAAGATTGTTGGTTGTAAGTTTAGTTTCCTAAAAAGATTATTCTTAAGGCATATTGGTCACTTATGGTGTCAAAATAGTAGAAAGATCAGTCAGTTTCTGACAATTACAATAGTTATTAAAACTATTTTCAAATATTTATTTATATCAAGTGATGTGATCCGTCAATTTTGAATGATAGTTCAATATTGTTATAGTAATAAAAATAATAATGCTAATATCTTATGGTAAAATGTTATCAATATATGGTCATCTTCAAATAAAGAACTGTTTTTATATTTCAAAACACTCTTCCTACCGTGTTCTTACTACCGTTTCTACTACTACTCTTATTGGATTAGCAGCAATGATGGCTGGGCACTTAGTTGTCTAGGTCAGTAAACATCTAGTAGCCGAGGTGGGTTCGCAGTGGTGATAACTTGGCATTTATTTGCTGAGAAGATTGAACACCTTGTTGCCGTAGGTGGGTACACAGTGTTGTTGGCTTGGTAACTAATTATAAAGGTGGGTGCGCAGTGGTGGGGTGTTCTATACCTAGTTGACGAATATTGGTGCACATTGGTGGTGGTTTGGCAGCTAGTTGTAGAGAGCTGGATGCACAACAGTGGCGATTGAACATGTAGACCAAGACGAGGGAACAGCAGCTGTGTTTGTACACCTAGTCGCTGCAGGTGGGTGCGCTCTGGTGTCGCTTTGGCATCTAGTTGCCTATATAGTTAGGCTCCTAGTTGCCAAAGGTAGGTTCGCAGCGGCAAACACAGCATGAAGGGAACAGGAACCAGTCCATGAAGATTCCTTTACAATCGTTGTCAGGGTCGTAGGCGAGCAACCGATGCCACTTGTACTTCTGTTCACAACCACAGTCCCCCGAGCACCGTTTGGTCTGCACCTTGCTGCTGTGGACGACAGGGACACATTTCATTCAACTAGGGTTCATCATGAGGAAACATTGTTGTAAACATTTCAAATAAAACTGTTTATTAATTGTATGAATGAAAGAATGGATGGAAGTAATCTAACGATTATATTTCAATTTTAGACAATCATTTTATAATCACTATTATTATTATTATAAGCTTGTTTAATTTAATTGGTTAAGTGTAAGACAAAGCAAACTAGCCTTAACTTCGCCAAAATGCTGCAAAATAAAGACAAAAAATAAAATAAATAAATGATGATTAATTTTGCAATTCGTCCCCACTGAAGGTTGGGACATGCTATTATAGGATTATGTTTAAGTCGTCCTCATCAGCTTAAATTCATCTTCCAACATTTCGGTTTAAAGAAGGACCCAATAAGGATTAGTGTTGTGTAGCTCTTAGAACATGCTCTTTGTTATGTTGTATATGTATATATTGATTTTTTGATTTGTTACCTTCATAAAGAATTTAGATGAGTTAATGTCCGTTTAAAATGAGCCTATGGAATTACAGACGACCAAAGAATAAAAAGTAAAAATTATCAGGAGTGAATAAAATTAAGGAAACAAGAGAGAAGGAAACTAGGGTGGCACCAATATTGCTCACATCCAAAACTCTGGTCAAATTAAATGTTTGTTTTTTCTTTAGAAAAACTCTTCAATCTATGACAAATAAAAGATTTAGTTTTTATTATTTTAATATTAAAACTAAATATTTTGGGAATTTATATTGGTTGTGTTCTAGGATCTACTAGTTTAGTTAATTTAAAATGTTTTAATCATTTAGATGAAACGAGTAAAGTCTATTGTGGTTTTCAAAAACTAAATCAACATTAGCCAGGTCACACTAATTAAGACCCAAGCAAATCTGCACTTTTTACATATTGCTATTGATGACAATAATTAATTTGTTGTATCAATGGTACATACTTTTTTTTATCAATAATCTCCCCTGAAGATGAGACCCAATTAATTCAAGAGGCTGTGTCCTCCTGGTAGCCATGTCCCTGCTCATCACAAGAATGATGACAAGCATTTGTTGCCAACATTATATCTTGACTTTGTAGTTGCAAGACTGGCCAAACTGTGTCCATGTTAACTATACCAGGGTGCTCATACACCCTTTGATCCGTCCTCTGATCCGATACGTGGGTGCTGACAGGGATACCTTAATGATTCTTTAGTGAGATTTGGTTGGACCTAAACCCTATGCATGACTTATTTGGTGCTGACTGACAGTTCACAGCTGACAGCTGACGGCTTTAAAACGTTACCAGACCAAATTATGTATCCCTACGTTGAACCATATGATCTACAAAAAACATGTGTTTAACAGCTGTAACTTCTGACAGTCAAAATGTAGGTATATACCTAAATGTTGAGTGTCAGAAGTCAGCTGTGAGCTGTCAGTCAGCACCAAATAAGTTGTGTAGCTACTGTATGTAAGTTTAGCTTAAACAGTTTTGTTATTTTGCATGTCTTTGCCCAACTATCTGTTCGTTGATGTTACTTTAAATTGTCATTCCGATACTCTCCTGGCTATTAGTTCCAACCACCCAAGTCCTCTGGTTAGCTTGTATGCCGGTGTGACTGGATATATTTAGACTATGAGATTTTTAGGTAGTAGTTCTTTTTTAATGCCTCCCTTTTTGTTTTGTTTTTATCGCTTTGTCAATGCCGCTATGTAGTTCTTAGGAAATTTTTAGGTAGTGGTTCTTTGTTGATGCCACCATTAGGAAGTGTGTGTGTGTGTGTGTGTATGTGTGTGTGTGTGTGCATGTGTGTGATCTCAGAACAAATCAGAACTCATTTGTTAGTGTATCCTTTCGGACGTTTATTAATTTGATGGCATATATTAGGTTATGTTTCAAATATTCAGGTACGCCACTGCTTGAATACAGGCCCATCTAATTATTCAAAGGCTTTAGACATAATAATATGCTAATTAATTGTCTTCCTTTTTTTCCTTTTTAAGATAGGATTAAAAAATCACTGGTGTTGATGTGGTGAAGGCTTTGGTAAAACCTTAGATGTGAGAGGTTGAATAAAGTAGCTCTAATATCGTTGAACACGAATTTCCTTGTCAACATTGAGATTATTAGACCGCTGTTGGGTGTCAAAGAGATGCCGTTCTTTTGAGTGTGTGCCGATGTTGTACTAGAGTCCTTCTTGCATTCAGACTAATAATATCCTGGACTGATGTTTTCCGCTTACAGGCAAATACCTCCTCGAACTGGAAGAAAGTATCGCATGGTCTCCTATGCAGCCAAGGTAAACTGCCTGGCTTTGGCACATACACTATCATAGCATCTTACGTACACCCTACTGTACTCTTTATGAAGCCTAGTAACGACATAATGGACCGGTAGGTGCTCGTATGGACGGAGGGCTTGGACGCGTTGGTCCTTGGGGTGAGGAACACTGGGAGCACAGAGACGAACCCAACAAACCAGCCCTTAAGGGGAACCGTGCTTGTTATAAATTGGTCATCTTAAGGGGAATCCTGCTTGTTATAAATTGGTAATCTTAAGGGGAATCCTACTTGTTATAAATTGGTCATCTTAAGGGGAATCGTGCTTGTTATAAATTGGTAATCTTCAGGGGAATCGTGCTTGTTATAAATTGGTTATCTTAAGGGGAATCATGCTCGTTATAAATTGGTCATGGGCCGAATTGAGTTCCAATTGAGTGAATATTAAAGTGTCCCCTCCTAAAACACTGAAATATATCTGCACTATTGACGATTTGGTCAGAAGAGTGAGAGAAGTCAAAGAGGCAGACCTATAGGTTATTTCTCTGCAAATTAAAAAACAGCTGCACGATAGTAAATATGTACGTGAGTCCTTTTAACACACTAGGTGTGGCAGAAATAGAGGGTGTAAAAGTGGATAAGGGATAAATGAACCATTCAGACAAGGATAGCACAGTTATTATTCACCCTTCAGGCTATCCACAAGTTTTAATTTTCATACTATCTGACAGCTAGAAACTAAACAAACCGGTTGGGAGGCATGGGTTTAAATCCCAGCTGGGGACACTTGACGCGTTTTTCATTAATTGTTTTGAAAACTATTAACACAAAGATTAATAATATCTGAATGTTTTGTGAGGAGTACAGGTTACGTAACTCATCATTATCTGACCTAACTATCTTGTTTAGTTTTCTACATCTGGTAAATTCAACAATATTTGAATATTTGTCTTAGTCATCATGTAATTTGACCAGGAATTTCTATCTCCATTAAAATGCATGGTCTAATATCACAAGTCCATGGCCAATATTCAACAACAGCTTTTGAGATTACTATCTGTAGACAAATATTGCTTAAGTAGATAAATCTATTTGATTTATTTTGACCATTCTTTTTTTTAAATTTGTTACAAAAACTGCAAAAATAACTGAACAAGAGTGAGTAGTTTATAACACACCACCATATCAGATACACTATTTTTTTACTCTGCTATATTTTATGTTTATGATTATTCTGACAAGCTGATCCTTACATTTTTCTAGAACATTGTACATTTTATCAGATTTACCTGCACATAATGTTTAATGATGACTTGAATTCTGCTTTAGGTAATAACTGTGTTTGTATGACCTTGTGTTGAATTGAATTCTCCCATGCAAATTATCTTAACCTAATTGATATTTGTAATAATCCTAATTTCATATTAAACTTTTTTTAACGTTTTTTTAACTGTACCAGTTGAGGCAACTCAAAGCTGATGGCAACGCGACTGACGAGTGACGCAGTCACTGGAGTTGCTCCAGTCATGGCATTCTGTAAACATGTCACTCAGTTGCCTCAATTTCCGACGGTATTTTCAAACGATCGCGCCAGAACAGCAATAAAATATATAATTCGTGCAGTTTATTGAAAACTACCCATGTTTATATGTTCATTCGTGCAAAGGATAATCTAATAAGAACTAGAGAATCAGTCCAAATATTTTAAAGCACGCAATTGATTGTGGTTCACGTTCATAGTATTGTAAGAGTGACACTCTAATGTATTTGTAAATGTTTTCGAAACCTTTTCTTCACAAAGTACAATACAATAGCGGCCTCCTCTGAAGGTGACATACCGATAACTGTGGTAACAATAACGTCCTCCTGAGATGACGACTAACCATACACTGGCATTGCCTTTGTATAAAACACTTTTGTAAACCAGTCACCGGAGACAGTTGCGTTTCCGTCAATAGTTGATTCCTGTATAAATACGCGGTCTAATAATGCTATTGTTGCTGCGCTTTGAAATCTCAGTAGTAACTTACACGTGTTACCTACCTAAACTACACACACCAATGTAAAGTCTGTTCATCGTTGGAATTGTTTTCTGAAAGGCCTTTTTTCCCTACCAAAAAGCTATTATATAGTAGGATTTTGGTAGGAAAAAAGACCTTTCAGAGAGTAATTCCTACCGTGAATGGAGTATATGCTACAGTGAAAATGTTATAGAAAGATAGCTAAGTTACTAGATCTACTTTCACGTTTCATACGTCAATTCATGTAATCGGCAGATGTCACTTATGTTTGATATCGATACCTATAAGATAACACTAATAATATGGTAAAATGTTATTAATATTCACCACAAAAAGTTTTATTTTTTTATTGTTCTTCCAATTAAAGTTGGAACGTACACTCCATTGCATGCCACCAACTCATAGCCTGCACCAACCCCTGGTACAATGAATATTACACACGTATTAAGCCGTTGAACACGCTGACGCTGTACCAACTCATAACCTGACCAACCCCTGGTACATTGGATATTACACACGCATTAAACCGTTGAACATGCTGAGGCTGCATTAACTCATAGCCTGCACCAACCCCTGGTACATTGGATATTACACACGCATTAAGCCGTTGAACACGCTGATGCTGCACCAACTCATAGCCTGCACCAACCCCTGGTACATTGGATATTACACACGCATTAATCCGTTGAACACGCTGAGGCTGCACTAACTCATAGCCTGCACCAACCCCTGGTACATTGGATATTACACACGCATTAAGCCGTTGAACACGCTGAGGCTGCACTAACTCATAGCCTGCACCAACCCCTGGTACATTGGATATTACACACGCATTAAACCGTTGAACACGCTGACGCTGTACCAGCTCATAGCCTGCACCAACCCCTGGTACATTGGATATTACACACGCATTAAACCATTGAACACGATGATGCTGCACTAACTCATAGCCTGCATCAACCCCTGGTACATTGGATATTACACACGCATTAAACCGTTGAACACACTGACGCTGTACCAACTCATAGCCTGCACCAACCCCTGGTACATTGGATATTACACACACATTAAACCGTTGAACAAGCTGACGCTGCACCGACTAGTTATATAGTAGTTCATCCACGCGTACTATCTGGTAGAACAGAGCCTCCTGAATGACGTTTAGAACTAAACCCCTAGCTGGTCTGTGGACAGTCTAATATATAATATACCACCTCACTCTCTTAATCTCGCCATTAACAGGATGGTATTGTTATTTAATTTTCAATTCGGTGTCATGTTGGAAGTGACCTTGTTCAGAGCGGCCAAGCAAAAATCGTATTTTATGCGACCAGATTTTTAACAAGCGTATTGGAAGCAACCAAATTATGCTATGAATCATTTCTCCTTTTACCTGTCCTATTGCTTTACTGAATTTAGTTGCAGATATTTAATCTCTCAATAATTATTTTTATTCTTATATATAATAAGTACAATGTACAATGTTCATAATACATAGGTACCACATCCTAATCTAATTTATTCACATAGCTTAATGCGTTAAGACATATTTTCAATTCCTTCGTCTTTTCGAGGTCCCGGACTATGTTAACAATTATTTTATACAGTTCTATGTATGTCTTGCGCCGTTTTCTTGCATGTTCACCTAATTACTTAGATTTAAGTTGGTCAGGTTTGATTGTGTTAGATTAGGTTAGTCAGGTTAGGATATGTCATGTTAGATTAATTAGGCTAATTTATGCTAGCTATTTTTTTAAATTCTTATGTTTACATGCTATTTTTGACACATTCACATGGATGAATTTTAAAAACATGTTTGTTCACTCTGAAAACGATGGAAGTTTTTGTGGTCGCTTCCAACACAGGTCAATTTGAGCACAGTCGCTTCCAATACATAACCGTCAGCTCAGGTAATCGGTATCAACACAAATGAACTCAAGTGCGATGAGTCTAAGGGAATATCTAGAGTATGCCAACTCTAAAGGGGCCCATTCACGATACAATGTTAAAACCATCTGGTTGTCAATCTCATCGCTTTCGACCAAATTGCCCAAACATTACCTCGTCAGTGGGCAAAGGCAATGAGATTGCCTGAGCAATATTTTGGTTGATGGTCTGGGCCGTCAATTCGACTGCCCTCTCCGTCAATCTGAAGCAGAATGCACAGTGGTTGCACCGTGAATGGACGAATGCGACCGGATTGCCAATCTGCTATATATGCGCATGAGCATAGCACTTGTTTTGTGTCTAGGTCTGTTTTTTAAAAGATCATCATGATTTTCTTCCCTCAGTTCATTTACTAGTGCCATATGTGAAAACTTTTGTCTTTGAAGCTGCCATCTTTTACTCCAAAAATTCTTCCTTTTCCTAGCTGGATGTTGTTGACTTTAGCTTAAAGTCACTACTACTGCTGCCACTGCTGTTTGTTCTTCATCCATCCACATATTATAAAAAAACACAGTTACTTTACAAAGTCACAGTTACTTTACAAAGACTTCCGCCACAACACGTACTTCCTTTAAAAACATAGGATAACAGGGTACGAAACTACACTCATTGATAGTATATGCCCACACGACACAAAAGTCTACCTTGAACTGATGGAAATAAGATAGAGGAAAATCTTGGTTGACAACCAAATTTCTCATATAGTCGTCTCATTAATAAGGGACACCAATCCGCCGGCCAATTCAGAGCAATCAGATTGCTTCATATATCGCCTCGTGAATGGGCACCTTTAGTCTAAGCATGACAACATGACTACAGTATATAATTTAATTAGTTTATCTATTCGAGTCTTAACATTCACATAGATACTTACGAGCAAACCTCTTGGTGAATAGCTTGCTCGAAATGCTGTGTGTTGACGATAGCTCGAATTTTCCCCGCGCTGTTTGATGCCCAATAAGGTGTAACAATCTCCACCTTAGATTCACAAGCATCCACTCTGGAACAAAACAATTAACAGGTTCTCAAATTAGATAATACTCAATAGAAAGCACTGCCTATAAAATAACATAATACTGTGTTATTGAACCACTAGAATAACAAACTGAGCAGTTTTAATATCTACACAATCTTTAGGAATAAATAAATAAAATTAAAATAACCTCAGAGGATTTTTATTTAGTAAAAAATATGCAAGTTTATATGTAATTTAATGGATTTAATAGATGTGAAAAATAAATACTAAGAATCATTCTATACATAAGAGAAGTCCTAAGAAGAGTGGGTGAGAAGGGAACCATTTTGGATGTGATTCTTCGGCGCAAAGCAAACTGGATCAGACACATTCTTTGCAGGAACTGTCTTCTGCACGACGTCAAAGAAGAAAAGGTTGAGGTAAAGAGGAGCTTAGGAAGTAGGAGGAGCGGAGGACAGGTATTGGCATTAGCAATCTAAGTTTACTGACTAAAGGAATGGACCTGTCGTAAGACAGAACACATAATAATGTATACTTGTTTTTTAGTTTCTTAAAATTGTGTTTCAATTAAATTAAAATTGCCTAGTTTGGTTCATAATTCGGGCACCAACTATAGGGTGGCTTTTCTTAAACTTTAAATTGTAAGCCATTTAAACAGCCATTTTTTCTAGACAAAAGGCTAATATTTTTTTTAGTGGGCCAGACTCCATATTTAGATGCATGTCGCGTTTGCAATGACATATCTTCCGATCTGCCTGACTCCATTCTCTTCTCTAGAGCAGGGATTCCCAAACTTTTTACACATTAGGGCATACTTAGTCCAAAACAATATTTTCACGGCACACTTGTATAAAATTATGTATTATATTAAATTGTTATATTAAATTTAGATAAAAATTAAAATGATTGTTTCAACAATGACTTGAGAAGCTGGCCAAATTACATTTTCACCAATAGCATGTGGTTTTGTGTTTTTTGCGATCAATTCAGTAACTTTGAATGTCACTATCTGAAACTAAAGTTGGAGTGTCGGGGAAGTGAGAAAAGGCCTAGATGTTTTTGCACTTTTTAAAGCAACACATTTTTGGTAAAAACAAATAAAATATTTCTTCATTAGAAACATAAATAGATTGAATATATTATCAAGGCTGTCCTGGAATTTATTGACAACTTATTCTCTTTATTTAAAAAAAAAGTTGTCTTCTAATGCCACTATGTTCATGCAAATATTCAACAAGTGTTGATATCATCATGTAAATAAAATGTTTATCTGTTCTCTATGTTTCTACTGGATTTTTTTGACCAAAAAAAGTTTTGCTATTAAAACTGCAAAAACCTTTACCTTTTCTCGCCCACCTTAAACCCTTTTTTCAATTTTATTGGTTGGCTAGTGTTGTGATTTTAAAAGAACCTTAAAATTACAGTATATGATGTGGTTTTTAAGACTCACTGGTATTTTTGGTGGTTGTATGCCGCTTTACTTTGCTCGGATCCATTAATTCATTGCTCAGGCGTTCTCCACAAAAAATACAGAACAAAACCGGTTGGTCACAATCTTCATTCTAAGTGAAAGCTAAATAGCTGTTGTTATATTGTTATAACACTTTAGGAGGCTTAAAACTGGAGCTATTGTAGATTTAACATGATATGTTTTGTTAGATTAAAACCTTAGGAAATTTGGGCGGCACACATCTAAAATTTTACGGCACACCGTTTGGGAACCACTGCTCTAGAATTTTAAAAGCTGTTGCTAGATGTCACTAATGTCAGTCATTGCCAGATTAGGAACAATAGCTTCTATACCCATCGTTGACCTTGAAAGGTTGCAAGTCTACCTTTCAAGGTGAATGTAGGGGGAGGATGCGAAGCAGCCCCTACACAATCAATCGAATTTGCACAAGCCGTTGTTTCGCAATTCTTTGCGTCAGGATTGTACAAACATTACTCTTGATTTGAGTTGCAGTGAATGAAGGGTGTTTGTAGCGGTGTGGTTATTAGCCAATGCGTTTGTTTCTGATGAGAATAAAACATGGACATGGAAGCCGAGAATAGTATATAATTTATTTAATATTTTCCACAAGTTCGTCGTAGCCTTTGTTTTTTTTTCAAATTACTATTCCTACACGCCTCATTTTTCACTTTCACAAGTTACAAAAGATCGTGACATACATTTTCAACAGATAATACTCCATTTGAAGATTTTGCCGCCATTATAGACCTAAGCTAAGTGGACTCTGAAAGATGACCCTCAACTGTTCATCTTCTTCACAACACTGTGCACTGCATGACAACATTTCAAACATCGTTGTTTTGTTCACACTGTTGCCTAACAACTCAAACCAACACATGCCTGGCCAATATGTTTGCACAACAGCCTCTGTTGTACAATTTATTTGACATTGTATGGGGCCCTTAAGACAAATAAACCTCAGCAGACTGAAGCTAAAACTACCTTACGCCAAGGAGGGATTGGAGGAGAGGTTATTATACTACACCAGGCCTATCATAATTCACTTAGAAGTGTATTTCAAGGAAGTCAATTTTTTTCTGTGTAGGTGAGTTGCGGCCTAATCTTGAAATCGCGTATGAATTGCGGCTTACTCACTTTAGAGAGAGTTATGAGTTGCATCCACCTAATTAGCAGTGTACTTTTTATCATGGTGTATTATATATCAGATAGAAACTATCATCGTCTCATGTTGACATCCCTCGTAATATCCAAACTTCCTCAGTTCTTGTCGTTCAATGGTTTTACCAAAAATTTGAAGGTTTGTTAGGTTAGGTTAGGTCAACAGCCCGGGCCGCAATTCACCTGAATCTTTAGAGGTAAACAACTCGTGCGACCGCAACTCACCTGCAGCCTAATTTTAGTACCTCTTCTTCACCCGTAGACTGGGTTATTATGTTCATGCATAGCGCATAGTTAATAGTAAAAAAAGTACATAGCGCATATTGCGCAAGACGTTGAAACTCATTATTGTCAATGATTCTGTTAATAATATAATCAATACATAGTGAATAGTGCACAATGCATAATGTTGATTAACCTTTTATGCGCTAGGCCTGGAGTTTAGCTTAAACAATCCTTGGACTTGAGAGGTATCAGCTAATGAGAGCGCGAGAAGAGGGTCTAGCTAATTGCCAGAATGAATAGCAAACGTAAAATTTCATCCGTTCATGTTTGAAATGCCTTGTGAGTAGTCATACTTAGGCCTATTACTCACTCATATTAGTTATTAACGAGTTTTACCTTCAATTACTACAACTGTATATTTTATTGGAAATAAAGGGGTAATATTACTTTTTTTAATTCTGTTATTGAAGAGTAGGTCCACCCTGATAAAAATGACACAAAAAAACGAAACTAAATTAGATTAATTTTATATATGTTTCAAAAGATACATTTTAATGAAGGTTGTTTTTCGTGTGACCACTTAAGTGGAGTATTTTTAAAGATCATATTCAGTCAATTAAATAATTTAGGCCAATTTATATGGATGAAAAACAATCGATTTAATACATATCTTACTTAATCAGTATGTTTCATTCTAAACCGTCGTGTGCGTACTATGGATTGTGCCCTATTCACTAGTGGTAAGGCGTTATGCCGGCCTTAGAGCGAAACTTAGCTCGCCACGTTTAATCTAAATCCTGAACCGTGTCTCCAATTATACCGACGCCGTGGAAGTACTAGAACTGTTACCGTCCACTCTCGCTGGACTGGTTGTTCCTGAAGGACGAGGACTGCCTCGTCTGCCGGAGCTTGCTGAAGTACGACTCCCCTGATTGCTTGTCGTTGGCAGGGTCCACGACAGGAGGACTGTGCAGGTCAGGTACCCCTGGGAGAGACGGGGCTTCCCTCTTGTTGGTCCTCCTGGATTCTCGAGGAGGGCCGTACTCTGTGCTCATCTGAAACTCGCCGTACATCCTCTTCATCAGAGCCTTGTTCTCGTCGATGAAGAGCTCGATTCGTTCTCTGAAACAAACCGTATGAACTGTAGAGTAACAATTCACTCTGATATCTGTGTCCGACGAGATATGACTATTCCACCTTCCCCTCTCAATCTCTTTTACAGTACAAGTAGTCGGTCCCCTTTGCCAAATGTAATCGATTTGAGGATGGCAAATGATAAGGGCTATTAATACGCCATTTAAATAGTGCCATGAGAAAATAACGACACACAAAACTCAACCATGCTACCCATACGATTCAACCACACTCACTCACGACGTAGCTCTGCACGCGTGACGTCACAGATGATCATCTGAGCACTCGTCATTGTAGTCCACGTAGTTTTCTTAAGAGTGCAGCTAAGTGTGTGTATGTGTCTTTGTGACGACATGATTCCGTCTGTTGTCTCGTGCCAACAGCCTGCTCCAGTCAATGGAAGGTCAACATGTCAGTAAATCACCACTCACACGCCCATCTAGGCAGTGCAACAATCGTGTAAAGTAGTGTTTCCAAAACTTTCGACAGTCGCAATTTGGGCGGAGGGGGGTCAGTGCAACAATGGTTTAAAACATGTGTCCCCACTATAATGTATTTTACTCCCTCTGATATTCTCGAGTATGAAGCTAAAAGATGGCAATGGCGTACAACTCCAAATTGCTTATAGCGGCATCTAACTGTCAGATATTTCCAGGGGAAGGGCTCCCGGCCTACCCTTTAGATATGGGGTCCAAGCCCCCAAAAACCTATTAGTTTTGTTACTAGTTATGCACCCACACCCCTATAGAGATACGGTATTGCCGTCACTAATCAGTCGCGTACCCCTTTTGGGGCCCTGGCCATGTTCTAGACGACGCAACTCTTATATAGAAACCACAAATGCCTGATATCTTGCAAAATATAAACGGGAGCTCTAAATTTCAATAAAGTTTTAGAGCAGGCGCGTCAAACTCGTTATCATAAGGGTCACGGTCCATCAGGGACGGTGTGTCGCGGTCCATCAGGGACGGTGTATCGCGATGGCCCTCTTCTATACGACAGTCTAGAAGAGAGGAGGTCATCGTGACGAGACTCCGCGTCGGGCATACTTCATTGACCCGTGGATTTTTATTAATAGGGGATCCACCTCCAGTGTGTGAATTTTGCGATGCTCCCCTTAGTGTGTACCACATTTTGGTGGAGTGTCACAAGTATGCCCCTATCCACCTGGCTCTTTCTTAATTTTAGTGGCAACCTTCGCTTTTTACTACGCGACAGCGCGGATGGAGTAATTTGTTTACTCCGTTTTATACTCCAGGCGAATCTTTTAAATTCCATTTAAGTCACACTCTTATAGATTGGCTCACTTGGATANCCACCTCCAGTGTGTGAATTTTGCGATGCTCCCCTTAGTGTGTACCACATTTTGGTGGAGTGTCACAAGTATGCCCCTATCCACCTGGCTCTTTCTTAATTTTAGTGGCAACCTTCGCTTTTTACTACGCGACAGCGCGGATGGAGTAATTTGTTTACTCCGTTTTATACTCCAGGCGAATCTTTTAAATTCCATTTAAGTCACACTCTTATAGATTGGCTCACTTGGATATTATTATGTCATATTGAGTTTAGTTGTAACTATTTCATACGTTAATGTTTGTATTATATTTTAATATGTTTGTTTTGTCTTTTTAACGTAGTGTAGACACCTGTTTTTTTTTTATCAGGTGTCATATTAAGAGTCAGCGGGAGAATTTGTCCGTATTCAGGTTAATCTGAAGGAATAAATATTTCAAAAACTATAATACTAATTCACTAGCGGGTTTTTTATTTCTCTTCTTCTATATTTATAGAAATTAACAATATCAAGAAAAATTAAAAATATTTATGGCTAGCCATCAATTAAAATAAAAATAATAAGTTTTACGCTAAATTTTGAAATAAATAAAAACAAGCAAAACAATTGATATCAAAATTGTTATTTAAAAAAATTAAAGAGATTTTAAAAATTACATATTTTTTAAACGTTCCCACAAAAATTTTCTTTCCAGACCCAACATAAAAAATGACTGTAGCCGGCTATTTTGTTACACGTAGTTCAGCGGTTTTCTCCCAGGGCAACACTAACGTAAAGGTTCCCCCACCACACAGTAATTCTCTCTGTTTCTCTTTGAGCGACTTTCTTATTAAAAACTACAACAGGTGCAGAAATTTTGGCAATGATTGGAAGGGGAAGAAGGGAATGCTACGGTCAACTAATATTTCTAATTACGATGATAGCCTCTTACTTACAACTCTTTGAGAATAAATACCAGCCTTGGTGGCTGCACGGTCTAATGTGCTAGTCTCGTGTTAGGATAGACTGCCGAGGACGGGGAGATCGGGGTTTGATCCCGGTCGGGTGCAATGTGGGTGGTTTTTCCTACATATGAAAAAATGACTTTTTTATTGGAAAATGCTCTTTTTTTATATAAAAAGTAAATCATTCTAAGCCTGTTTTTTATATAAATATTAATATAGGCCTAAATATGATTTTTTCAGCAAATTACCGGAGTTATTATAATAAGACCCGATTGGATATTTACATCAGTTTTATAATATATTGTATTATCTGACAGTACTTGGATTTTAGGACACACAATCATGTTAGGTATTCTCTCTTTTTTAACTCAAAAGGGAATGGGACTTTCTCTCATGATTATATTTGAATTTTGTTAAAGAATCTAAACAATATATTAGAGAATACTTTTAAAGGAACAAAGATGACTGTCTGGTTGTTGTTTATAAGAGTAATGATAAAGGTATTTTGATTGTACACTACCTAAATTAAATTAGAGAAACTTGAAGAAAGAGTAGCTTTTGGCTCTCATACCACACAGCCCAAAATTAACTATTCATGCTTATCGGGATGGACTGGATCGTCTTGACCAAAACTATAGTAAGTTCCTTTAATAAATTGTAATGAAAGAAACTCTTCCTTCACCTCTGACAAGACGTGTATTAATCACAACTTGTGAATGTGAGGAATGCCAGGCCTCCACCGTGGTTCGGATCCCATGTTAAACTGTAGGTCCTCCATTTCTTCTCACAATCACCCTACCATTACACATTAGCGTAAGTATGTATAACCCGAACGGGTAGTAAGACGCGGTGATGATAATAATAATAATAATAATAATAACAACAATAATAATAATAACAACAATAACAATAATAATAATTATTATTATTATTATTAATAATAATAATAATAATGTAATGAAAGATTTAAAAAAATTAAGACAGCTATGAACACCATGAATAAAGTTAATTAAATTAATGTTTATTTTTAAATTTATTTTATATTGATTTGTTTTAATTATTTTTTATTTTTGTTATACCTCTGATTGTAAAAAGGTTAAGAATATGATTAAGTTTATTTTCATACGAGATCAATGTTTGTGACTTACTAATTATTTTATTAATATTATTTCTTTGTCACCTTGATTCACCTGTTCGGGTTATACTCATAATATGTCATAATTACGCCAATGTGTTAAGGATGAGGTAGGTTGTAATTTAGAGAAAGTGTAACCACCTTTGTGTGGAAGTTGAGTGGAAAACAATTTAGGATAAACCATCGTCAGCACGCCAAGGTCGTGTTAATAATTATTCGACAAGAATGTGTCCGTAATATAGTTCTCGGGTGTGTTTGTTTCTTTACATGTGAAAAAAACCTTTTAACATAAGTGTGTACTGCCATTCATTGCACATATTTGGGTGCGCCAAATCAACAATTTTTGTAAATTGATCCGTGCCCAAGAAAAAGTAGAGATTTTGTAGAACAACTTCACATGCCATAATTCTTTATATATCATGTCCAATCCCCAAATATCACATTCCAGAAGTTTGTTTTTCCTCGGCCTTTATAAGAAGAAGAATGAGGTCGCATTGCATGATGGATCATCTTAAGGTCCGGCGGGCCGCGCAAAATCATGGACATAGCTGCGAGTGTGGCGCGCCTGCGCACAGAGGTAAGTCGTGACAAAGGTCTTATCACATCACGTCAACATCTACATTGTTTTCTTACTAAACAAAATCTAAAACATATTTAATGATTAAGGTGGGATGGCAAGAAACATCAATTATGGTTAGATTGTTTTTGCAGTTTATAAATTAGATAGAATGTATTACATAAAATATGTTTTCACATTAGATGAGTTGAGTTGAGTTGAGTTGAGTTGAGTTTAGTTTAGTTTAGTTTAGTTTAGTTTAGTTGTATATGTTACAGGAAAAGTAGATTCTCCAGTAAAAGTCGACTTTACCTAGGCCGAGTCGACTCTTACTGGTCTTTTTAGTAAAAGTTGATTAAAAGCGAAAAGTGATGAATTTCGATCAACATTTACTAGTCAGAGTTGGCCGTACCTAGGGAAAGTATACTCTTACTACCTTGAGTTAGTAAAAGTTGACTTTTTGTAAGGAAATGGTCTACTACCTAA
>CABFWB010007765.1:0-14446 GCA_902151455.1 Timema bartmani
GTGTCCCTGTATAAGACCCCTAGCCACTCAGTCCTGCTTGTAAAGGGGTGCCTAGTGTCCCTGTATAAGACCCCTAGCCATTCAGTCCTGCTTGTAAAGGGGTGCCTAGTGTCCCTGTATAAGACCCCTAGCCACTCAGCCACTCAGACATGCTTGTAAAGGGGTGCCTAGTGTCCCTGTATAAGACCCCTAGCCACTCTGTCCTGCTTGTAAAGGGGTGCCTAGTGTCCCTGTATAAGACCCCTAACCACTCAGCCACTCAGACCCGCTTGTAAAAGGGTGCCGGTCACACGCAGCCATTCATCCAATGTTTATGGCGTGTTGTCCTGTGACGCTTGATGGACCTTACGACCAGTTTTATGTGTCCTGTGAGTTCGTGTCCCGCGCTCGGAGAATCTTTAATCAGGAGACCAGGAGGTGTTTGGATCGTTTAGAGACATGCGCAGAAGCCAACTAGTGTCAGTCGAGAAATATTCATTTATTTTTTTAGCACCGCGTTTTGCTACCCGTTTGGGTTATACGCCTATGTACTAATTAAGCTAGTGGTTTTTAGTGATCAAGAAGGTTATAATTATAGGAAGTGTACCCGAATTTGCGTTGAGGGAAAGTGGAAAACTATTTTGTAAATACCACCCTCAGTTCACCCGACCGAGACTCGAACCTCGATCTCCCCGTCATCGGCAGTCTACTCCACTACGAGAGTAGCGCGTCAGACCGAAGCGGGTGAATAGTGAATTAGATTTTGTTTTTTTCACCCCGTCTTACTTACTATACGCTTCGGTTGTATACCTATTTACCATTTATGCTAATGTGTTAGGGATGAGGAAGGTAGAATCTAGATTAAGTGTACCTGAATTTGCGTGGAGGACAAACGCAACTTTAGTATCCCCAACCAGTATTCGAACCTCAGACCATTCTATCACCGAAGCGGGTACCTTTGATCTTAAAGTTTCAATTGTGAATAATTATATTTCGAATTTCACAACAAGCATACGTCTTATTTCCTATTTTCTAAAACAAATTGTGACCTTAATTTTTTTTTTTGTCAGCCGTCCGGGATTGAAGTGTGTCCCTTATTTTGGGACCAGTCATGTGTTCTGTCCTCCTAAACCACTGAGCCACCGGGGCTGGTGGTAAACCACGATTCCAACTTCATGGTACGTACCTCTGATTTGTCTTTACTCGCATAAAACAAAAGAGCAACAAAACCGGAAGTGATGTATCGGCGGTTATGGAAGATACCGGCGGTGGGAATGCTAATGTCGACGGTAATGGCTGTGGATCGCTTTCACATTAAGCGCACGTTCTCAACAATGCCACAAGACAAGTCTAAGGGGCTTTGGGTGTGTCCCTAGTTCGATATCCGGTTGTCGCTGGTAACAGAGAGCTCGTGGTATGTTTCTTTCTTTCTTTCTTTCATTCCGAGTCAAATTCAAGCAATTCAATTTCAACCTTAAACATGCTACCATAACATATTATTTATAGAAACCCTATATTATGGTAAATAAATATTTGAAATTTCGTCATAAAAAAAATTGAATTTCGTCATAAAAATTCTCAAATAAACAAAAAATTTCGTCTTAAAAATGGTTTTATAACACTTGAAAAAATCATGGAAAAACACTTTATTTTCCATTATATTTTTTAAGAATCTAATATAAAATCATACCATAAATGAAGACCGATAAAATATTCTCACTCACAATAACAAACATAGATACAATGAAATTACAAAAAATGTTTTGTCTGAAAGGGAATACAAAATAGCGTATAATAAACATAATAAATATTTTATCATTAGATTTGTAACGGAGTACAATAAAAGCATGGTTTTTTTTAGGTTTATTATTAAAGTCTATATAGAAGAGAATAAAATTACGATCTATCTTTGCGAGTCCGCTGTCTATATATCGACTATTCTTTGATATTTGTTGACATCGATGATAAAGGCTGTGTAGATTTGACCCTGACCGCTACTGCATTTTTACGACAGTCGAAATCAACATGGCCGCTAATGTTATTTGTGTGTTAACGAACAAACGGAATTTTGCCTAGAAAACATGAATCTCGTTTTAAAATACGAATAATAATAAGATTTCGTGACAAAAACTCGATTTCTCTGATAAATACCTTTATCGTTTTATTTCGTGAACTCAAAAATACACAATAATGATTTCTTTGAACTTAGAACAAGTTTTAGCGTTTTCGAAATGGATTTTTCAAACATTTCGTGAAAACACTGTTCGCGAAAAGTCGGTGTCGGTGTCAGTCGGTCAGCAGTTTTTTGTTGGTAGTTTTTAAAGACTTTTTTTTTTTTGGCAAAATGAATCAATTATTTCTCCAGTACAAACAGAGTTTAATTTTCTTCACATGATGATGTCAACATTAAAAAAAAAATTCTGTCAAGGAATTTTATGATAACTTTTTCATTTCATTTGACTGACACCTTAGCTCAGTCGGTAACGTGTCTGTTTACTGATATGAGGGTCCCGGGTTCGATTCCCGACATAGCAGAAAACTTTATCCTTTGTGAAATGTTGGTTTACCCTTTCACAGTGATGCATTAACGACAGGGGTTTGGATGTTGTGTCTGTTATAGCTATAAGTTAGTTTATAAGTCGTGTGCTGATATAATCATTCGGTTCAGAAAGTGCACGTTAAATACATCAAATAAATTAAATATTTTCTGTTCGTTTGGAAAATTCTCATCAAACGTTAATATGCTCATGAGTGACGCAAATATTTAGGAACTGGGGATATCATCATGGGAAGAAAATTCAACTCTATTTCTAATGGAACCATATTTGATTAATTTTGACGAAAAAAATTTGTTTGTTATAAAAACTGCAAAAACACCTTTTCTGCCGCCACTTTATCCACACCTATAATACATTCACGACCCTAGTTTACTTAGATGACATTTCAAAAGGTTACTAGAAATAATCCCTAATACATCCCTACGCCAACAGCTGACATCTGTCACTTTGGATAACTGTAATGAAAACATGGTAATGTATGAATGTGATGGTTAACCAAAGTAATTTAGGCCAATATTATTTTTATATTTATTTGAGGCAAAAATCTTATTTATCGTTTTATTTCACTTAAAAAAATTACTATTCACAGCACTTTCACAAAAGGTCTAACGAACATAGCTTCAAAATGGCGACCAACGAATTTAAATAATGTGGTTGAACGTGACAGAAACAAGTTCTTTAAAATGATGCACCCATGCAGTGGATAAATATATTTTATTCAGTTAAATATTTCGAAATACAATAAAATAATCATAAAATAATGTATTATATATATATATATATATAAATGACAAATATTTTCTCTTTTCCAAGTAAACACGATGTCTGTATTAAAAGGTATTGATGTATGTACTATGTATCACATTATAGATAACATTCCAAAACAAAGAATAAATACTTTTAATTACGTTTAAAATATTGTTTCGGATTGAATAAAAATAAATTATTAAAAGTCATGAAATAGTGTGAGAAAACTTAAGTTTACGTTATTTTAAATTTAAAATATAACATTTAATTAAAAAACTTGACATCTATAACAAAACATTGATCTTTTACAAAGTGTTGGCAAACCGAAACTTAAACATATGATTTTTTAACTGTCATCCAGGTAAAAACCTATCATGAACAGACTTCATAGTTTATAACTAGGGGTCAGGCCTGTTACCAACAGGAACAATTTCGTATTTCGCGTGAAGTATGTTCTCTATTGTTTTTCAAATCTATTTTTAGATTGTAATAAAATAGGAGGTACCGTGATTTGGGTCCATGGTCCGCCAGGCTGCCGGGATTTTTTTATTTTTCAGGTTTCAGATTTTTCTCATAAAGATGTACAGTACATTACGTCATCCATAGGTCAAAACTATATCTTTAACTCTAGCTGCGTGATCGCGGTGTGCTAAATACCCCTCTGGGGCCACCCCCATAAAAAAAATTCAATTTGAAGAATTTTGAGGGTAACTACAACACTTAAGTAATCATTGTGCGAAGTTCCAACTTTGTGCCGTATCAGAAAGTTTGAGAAAAGCTATGGCAAGACAAACGGCTTTTATTATTGAAATTTATTTTTCAATTGAAAAAAAAATTACAATAATAATAATAGCTTTGTTACATTGTGTACAAAGCTATAGCAAGGGAAAAAAATAAATTAATACTACCTGAATGTTCTCCTAAAAACCTTAATTTCTGTGGGATTAAGAAAATCCTATACACATTTGAAAACCTGTAATTAGCTCATTTATATAACCTAGAACTGATAAATATTTCTAGAGTAAATATTAAAGTAAAAACTTTTGTATTCTTCTTCAACTTTTTTAGCACCACGTCTTACTACCCGTTCGCGTTATAAGCTTATCTACTAATTATAATAAAGGTTTAGGTATTAGAAAGGTTATATTCAGAGGTAATATATCCGCATATGCGTGGAGGGAGAGTGGAAAACTATTTCGGGGAAAACCACCCTTAGTACACCCGACTGAGATTCGAAACTTGATTTCCCCCGTCATCGGCATTCTGGTATACTGTGAGAGTGACGCCTTAGACCACGTGGCCACGGGAGCGGGTTTCAGTCTTTATTCATTAACCAAAGATAAGTGTATCCATTTAGCTTATTTGAGTGATTTCATTTTAANACTACTACTAATTAGCACCGCGTCTTACTAGCAGTTCGGGTTTTACGCTTAAGTACTAATTACATTAATGGGTTAGGAATCGGGAAGGTTGAATAAAGAGGAAGTGAACCAGCATTTTTGTGGAGGGAAGTGGAAAACCATTTAGGAAATCCCCCCCCCCAAGTTCACCCGACCGAGATTCGAACCTCGATCTCCCCGCCCTCGGTAGTTTAGCTCAACACGAAATAAGCGCGTTAGCTAACTACGACACCAAGGCGTGTCTTTACGTGTCATTTGAAGAGTTTTTTACTTATATATATATTGATTAGGTGAGAGGTTAGCACGCTTGACTCTGATCAGGAAGTTTGAGTTCGGTACCATGCAATGACGTAGCCAAAAAATTACTTTGAGCAGCGGGGGGAGTCGGCGGGGAAGTGAGACAGCACTTAATTAATTGAAGCTACAATTTACTTTCCATAGGAAGCCCCTTATAGAAAATGCAAACAATTATTTTGCTGCGAAAAGCGATGGAATTTTATACCACAACTATGTGTGCTCGTTGGGGGCTCCGTCCTCAAACCCCCAGTGGGTTTTCTTTCCAAGTGAATGTAAACTAATGTAATTCCAGCGTTGTTTTGAACGTAACAACTTAAAGTTACCGATATTGTATTGTATATACCGCACCGACTTTAAAGTTGCTCTGGTATTTTGAATTATTTTCGGGTGTTGGAAATTAATTTTTTTAACTTTTTGTAATTTTCCCGTCGGTTACAGGCTAGAAGCTATAAGTTTGCCAAATTTCAAGTTTCTATCTCATCTGGAAGTGGGTAAACATTAATGTCAGTCAGTGAGTGAGTGAGTCAGCCATGTGGCTTTATAGTAGTATAATTTGAGACGGCACAAAATAAAATAATAGTTTTCTGTAACAGCATATATTATTTTCATGTATGCTCTTTGGTAAAATGCGATGCCCTGTTTTTTTTTCCATTATGTTTCTATAACGATGTATATGTTATTTCATTTCACATACCTTACCGAGCTATAAGTATAACTTAGACAAAGAAACGAGAAAGTCAGCTTGCGATGTTCCGTTCAATTTATTTTTAGATTCGCTAATTTTGAAATGAAACAAATTGTGACAAGTCTCTCCCCCCCCCTCACCCCTTCCCCCAAATATTTTTATCCTAAATCTCGACAATTGTAACAGTAAACCGTCTCATTAGTAGTTGTTTACAAAGCGGTTAGTAAGATACTTAGCGTATTATCGAGAAACAAATTTCAATGTGAGAATATTTATAATAAATAAAGAATTTTTTTTTAAAAAGTGTGCGCCAGCTGTGAATATATTAGTGTGTGCAGCGGATACTTTGATTGAAGACAGAAGTATTACTGTTCCTAAAATTAGTCCGAAAAAAAATAATCTTACTGCTTTATCAAAATTACATTTTGTGTTAAAACAGTTTTATTCAGACAAATCAAGGAGGCGTTAAATTAATTCACCTAAAAGAAAAATATATTTTTTTGTTACGCTTTTTAGCTTAAAATATCTAATGATTATTTTTTTTAAGCCCTATTCGGTGGCCGTATGGTCTAAGGCGCTGCTCTCACAGTGGATAGGACTGCCGATGATGGGGAGATCGAGGTTTGAATCTCGGTCGGTTGTACTGGGGGTGGTTTTTCTAACATTGTTTTTCACTCTCCCTCCATGCAAGTGTGGGTACACTTCATATGGATATGACCTTCTTAATCCATATAATTATTAGTACATAAGCGTATAAACTGAAAGGGTAGTAAGATGCGGTGATAAAAACAAAAGGTTGCCGACTGCTCATTTCATTGTACATCTAGTTTGTCGTCAGTAACAAACATGGACGTTGTTAATATAACAAGTAGAAGAAAGGCCAGTATTGTTTGTTTTTAAAAAGTCCAAGAATATAGTGATAAGACATTATTAGATATAAAATCACAGTGTTTCGTAATTGATATGCGAAACTCAAGAGAGGAATTACGAGGGGGTACGAATGGAGTGGATTGATGTAAGCAGCCTGATGGCGGAAACTCTTCATTTCTTCCCAATAAATGTGAGATGATAATAATAATTATTATTAGTCGTATAATATACGGAGTAGGAACAATCATTTTATAGTAAAATTCAAAGTAGTAGGTTTATTTATTGTTACTAGGTAAGTACAAAAGTTATAAAGATATAGATACATTTAAAAAAATCATTTTCGCACATAGAAACATTAAAAACCATGATATTTGGATAAAGATCCCAGTTTATACCTTCCAGACCAACTATTATCGATACTTTTGTCTCGATAAGTGTGTGGTAAAGATACTTTTGTCTCGATAAGTGTGTGGTATAGATACTTTTCTCTCGATAAGAGTGTGGTATAGATACTTTTATCTCGATAAGAGTGTGGTATAGATACTTTTTCTCGACAAGAATGTGTAATAGATACTTTTATCTCGATAAGAGTGTGGTATAGATACTTTTATCTCGATAAGAGTGTGGTATAGATACTTTTATCTTGATAAGGATGTGTAATATATATTTTTATTTAAATAAGAGTGTGGTATGGATAATTTTATCTCGATAATAATGTATAATGGATACTTTTATCTCTGTAAGAAACTGTAATATATACTTTTATCTCGATAAGAGTGAGGTATAGCTACTTTTCTATATAAGAATGTGTAATAGATATTTTTCTCTCGATAAGAGTGAAGTATAGATACTTTTATATCGACAAGAATGTGTAATAGATACTTTTCTCTCGATAAGAGTGTGGTATAGATACTTTTATCTCGATAAGAGTGAAGTATAGATACTTTTATCTCGACAAGAATGTGTAATATATACTTTTCTCCCGGTACCCCATCCATATCTCGGAAGAAAAGTGTAACCTACCGGTGATAATTTCTATGCCGTCACCAATTAACTTCCGCACCAATTAATAATAGAGGGTCTTACTCCCGGTATTTAACTTGCGAATTGTGTCCACGTGCGTGCGACTGTATTAATTGTCAACCAATAAGCGTCCCCGGTAGAATAATCCGTCCAGGCTAGACGATCAAGTATTCGCGCCCAGATGGCGCCGCGCCTCGTACCACAATTAAAATCAGGAGTAACGCTGGCTTCATATTGATGAGATCGGATGAGATACTCATCTCTTATCTCTCACCGATTTTTCCCCGGTGAACGATGGGATCATCGTCTGTTAAGTATGACGCGGACGTCGTCAGCATCTTCTGCTTTTGGTCGTACTGGAGGAATTAGTAAGCTTCAATGTCGAGCCGTGCATCGACTTGAAAGATGATACGAATTAATATTTATGGGCTCACGAAAAAAAAAAAAAAAGAAGGGAAGAATTCGTCAGTGGGGATTGGTCGCCTGAAGACTCTTCTACAATAAGTCGTAGGCCTACTCGCACTCATACTCACACACGTGTTGTGTTTGTTTTATATTCAAACAAGGACTGTCTTAAGATGAAGTGTCGGGAGACGTAGTTTCAACCAATATAGCCCCATTTTTCAAAGTCATAACAGAGTTTACAAATACAAATGAAATACAATCAAATTGATAAATGCAAAAGTTATAAAATTATCATTCTTGTTGAATAATTTAAGATGCAATGACTTTCACTATATTTTTTCACGAACTGTTATCTCTAACCAAATAACTAATTAGTTTAGTTGAATACAGTATCTATAGTTGTTCCTGATTGGCTGGGCGCAAGCCAAATCAACTACATAAACGCAAAGGATGGACAATTTTCATCTCCTTCCAACATTTACAACCTATGACTGCATTTACGTGTGTTATTGTGGCCAGACAATATGACTAGTGTTATTGTAGACAGACAATATTACTAGTGTTATTGTAGACAGACAATATGACTAGTGTTATTGTAGACAGACAATATTACTAGTGTTATTGTGGCCAGACGATATTACTAGTGTTACTGTAGATGAGCGGTTTCTGATCCCCTTGAGGTAATTTGGTAGCGGACCCAATGCTCTCCTCCATTAACATGTCCCCTGATTATATAATTATATTATAAGGGCCAGATTCACAAACTAGGGGAGTGTTGTGGTCCACAGCGCGTCTTACTACCTGTTCAGGTTGTACACACATGTGATAATTACTCTTAAGGGGTACGGATGAGAAAATAAGCATTATTTTAAGTTAATCTACCCGAATTTGCGTGGAAGGAGATTGGAACACAATTTAGGAAAACCACCCTCTATAGATCCAAACAGGATTTGAACCCCGGTATTCTCATTACTTGCAGTCCAGTCCAACTCGAGAGTGACGCCTTACACCGTTCGGCCACTGAAGCGGGTATTATATTTTATGAGTGTATAAAATGTATCGATTCAAAGCTAAGCCATAGTGAACTAGAACGTGTGACTACTTATCACAGCGCTGGTCCGTACCGACCGGTTTTCGAGCCATCACAACCACCGGAACGGATTGGGATTGGCGCCTCAACGCTCTTACTCACGGCATGGGACAACTTTGTATCAATATCTTTGTATCAGGATCATCTTCACTTCTCCCATTCCAAACATTTCCCTCTCAAGGTCAGACGAGTATGAATACATGAATGTGTAGAGAGGATGTCGAACAAAACGTCGCAAATACAAATGGAGGGCTCAACGAATCGTCGTACTCAGGGGCGATGGAAACAAGGGGGTGGAGGAAGGGGATATTACCTCCTGGAATAAATTTATCCCCCTAGATACGTTTCATATCCTCTGATATTGTAGAATACGACGCTGAAAGATGGCCTTAAATTGAACTCCAGATGACCGTTAGATAGATGCATTCAATTTTCAAAAATTTACCGGAGAGGAGCATTTTAAATAGCCGATAGAGACAACTGTCAGAAAAAAATCAAGTTAGGAGAAATCTAAGTAGCTTCAAGGAATATCAAAATTTAAAAATGTTTAAAGGAAGACCACATTAATAGCTCCCAGAAAAATATTTTTTTAAAAATTCAAGTCAAAGACTAACTTACTCAAAATATTTTCCAGAGGTACACATTTTTCAAAATTTTCTGGAGATGACCACTCCAAATAGCTTTTAAAATTAATATATTTTTCAAAAATTAGGCCGGAAAGACCATTCCAAATAGATTTTAGGGATATCCCATTTTCACCAAATATATTAACATGTAAGCAGGTAGTTGCTACTGATACATCAAGCTACACCTCTAAGACACATGAATCCCACAGTATAATAGCATGTAAGCAGGTAGTTGCTACTGATACATCAAGTAACACATGAATCACGCAGTGTATTAACATGTAAGCAGATAGTTGCTACTGATACATCAAGTAACACATGAATCACACAGTGTAATAACATGTAAGCAGGTAGTTGCCACTGATACATCAAGTAACACATGAATCACACAGTGTAATAACATGTAAGCAGGTAGTTGCTACTGATACATCAAGTAACACATGAATCACACAGTGTAATAACATGTAAGCAGGTAGTTGCCACTGATACATCAAGTAACACATGAATCACACAGTGTAATAACATGTAAGCAGGTAGTTGCTACTGATACATCAAGTAACACATGAATCACACAGTGTAATAACATGTAAGCAGGTAGTTGCCACTGATACATCAAGTAACACATGAATCACACAGTGTAATAACATGTAAGCAGGTAGTTGCCACTGATACATCAAGTAACACATGAATCACACAGTGTAATAACATGTAAGCAGGTAGTTGCTACTGATACATCAAGTAACACATGAATCACACAGTGTAATAACATGTAAGCAGGTAGTTGCCACTGATACATCAAGTAACACATGAATCACACAGTGTAATAACATGTAAGCAGGTAGTTGCTACTGATACATCAAGTAACACATGAATCACACAGTGTAATAACATGTAAGCAGGTAGTTGCCACTGATACATCAAGTAACACATGAATCACACAGTGTAATAACATGTAAGCAGGTACTTGCTACTGATACATCAAGTAACACATGAATGACACGGTGTATTTACATGGACGTTAGACACGGAAGGCTCTCCATTCAAAAACTGATCAGCGATAAAGCGAAGTAGTTGTTAATTCTGTGTCAATGTCACGTATGACTGAATAGAAGTGGGAAAGGTATGTTCGTACAACCTCGTCAGGGTTGTGTGAGTGGTGTCGTGACTGACTCCGATTAAGGTTGTCCGGGGTTCATTTCTGGGGCCGAGCGAAATGTTGTTTCTGTCGCCAAGTCCTTTTCTAAGGCTAGTTCAACTAGTTCCTTCCCCTACCAACGTTTGTTACCGGAAGTTAGTAACGGCACAAAATAACACCAGTTTTTTTTTTCATCGCCACATATTACTAACTGAATGGGTTACACGCGTATTAAATAATTACTCCAATGTGCAGGGGATGAGGAGGGTTCAGTTTATAGGTAATGTACAAGCATCCTAGTAGAGGAAGAGTGTATAGTTATTTTGTGTATGAAGCACCCTCAATACACCGTACTGGGACTCGAACGCTGATCTCCCAATCAAGTGCAGTCCAGTCTATTACGAAAATGACACCTTAGACCATTTGACCACTGGTTCACAGTGATAAATAGCATACGAACAAATTATACCACAATTCTCCTGGTCGAGCAGTGACGAACCATGAAAGAGGTTGGGTGTGTGTTGTGTGTGTGTGTGTGTGTGTGTGAGAGAGAGAGAAATCTGCCCCTCTCAAGATTATAATAAATAATAATTTCAATAATAACTTGTCTGACACCTTATCTCAGTTAGTAGCGTGTCTGTCTACTGAGCTAAGGGTCCCGGGTTTGATTACCAGCACTATCGAAAAATGAATAATTGGTATTATTATTATTATTATTATTATTATTATTATTATTATTATTATTATTACTATTAGCACCACGTCTTACTACCCGTTCGGGTTATATGCACTTACTCTAACGTGTAATGGTAGGCTGATTGTGAGATGAAATGGAGGACCTACAGTTTAACGTGGGATCCGAACCACGGTGGAGTCCTGGCATTCCACACAATCATAAGTTGTGATTAATACACGTATTGTCAGAGGTGAAGGAAGGGTTCAACAATCAGATAAATCTGTGCCGGGACCGAGGATTGAACCCCAGACCCCCCAGCACAGAAGTCCGACACCTTACCACTAGACCACCAGATCACTGGAATCATTGGTGAAATGTAGATATACCCCACTTCACAGTGATAAATTAACGGTTGGGGGGGCTCAATGTTTTTTCTGTTCTAGATTCAGGGTAGTTTTTAAGCCATTTTTCATTTATTTAAGGTGTTTAAAATGCACTTTCTGAACCGACTAATTATATCAGCACAAGACTTATAAGCACCCTTAAATCTAGAACAGACACAACATCTAGCCCCCAGACGTTAATTTATCACTGCTAAAGGGGGAACCCACATTTCACCAATGATACGTTTTTTTGGGCAATGCCAGAAATCGACCTTTTTCTAAGTAGACACAAATGCTACCAACTGAACTAAGGTATTAGACATTTATAAGTCGTGTGCTGACATAATCAGTCGGTTTAGAAAGTTCACTTTAAATACTTCAAAAGAGGAGTAAATTACTAAGAGCTTGAAGTATATGAAGCAGAACTGAAATATTGAATGCTATTAATGTGTCGAATGTAAAGGCTTCATTTAAAGACCAGTCTTAATTATTTGTATGCTTACCTATGTATTCAACCCGAACGGGTAGTTGCGCTGCTAAAAAAATATATATATTTTTGACTACTTTTTTTTTTACCGAATATCATTTGACAACAAAAGATTTATATATTTATCAAAATTAGGCGTGTGCGAAGTGTGGACTTGTTTCCGGTTTCTGCTGGTGACGTCATCGATGACGTTCACGTCATTGTGTGATTTATTTACAGGCGAGAGGTTTTGTGAATATCGCAGTTTGTGTTCGAAACTATGTTTCGACTACTTATCAACTCCCAGAATCCAATTTCACAGGTGTGCGAAGATATTAAAGGGATCAGCAAATTTTCAAAGCTTCAGTAGAAATAGTTAGATACGTTTGTTGAATAGACAGGTCAGAACTATATCCATTTTTTTTTCGGGAGAGATTCCTTTTTAATTGGGTGTCAAATATATATTTATATATATATATATATATAAATCAAATTTTTTGACATCCACCAAAACTCGGTTGGTGAACCAGTTTGGGAACCATTGCATCGGGGTAGGCCTATTTTATATTCGTAATTTGTCTTCTTTTGACGGAAGTCAGTAGGTTTTGCTTTAATCGTTTGTCCACCCGAAAGTAAATCTCTATAGTCGGTCCACCGCCGTTGAGTTTAATAGCCTCGTCCACTCTTGTCGTTCGTTAGCAGCCCAGTTTTTAGATTTTGGCGAGTCTGACGCCCCAAACCACGTAGCCCTCGGCACGGGTAACCCATCTGCTACCGGTAAATAAAGAACATCTTAGTCCCACACACGGCTTTTGTTGATTTAACGTCATAGAAGATTGAGAACAGATGATATGATAAACAACATCTTCTCCCCAGCTTTGACTGGATCATAAATATTGGCTTTTAAATCACGATTTATTTACCGAGTTTTTGATGGAAAGTCCTTTCTTTTTTTGTATTTTTTTAGCACCGCTTCTCACGAGACTTTCAGTTTATATGCTTTTGCACTAATTACTCTAATGGTTTTAGGGATTAGGAAAGCTATATTTAGAGGAAGTGTACCTACAATTTCTAGGAGAGAGAGAGGGAATTTAAAAAAAATCTCAGTATATCTGACCGAGACTCAAACCTAAGTTTCCCCGTCATTGGCAGCCTAGTCTACTGCGAGATTAGCGCGTTAGACCACGCGGTCACCGAAGCGGGTGAAAGACGTTCCGATTAAGGTGTAGGGAATCTGTGTTAAGGGGAAGTGTTTTTGTAGTTTTTATGGCAAAACTTTTTTGGGCAAAATAAATCAAATATTTTTACAGTAGAAACCAAGAGTTTAATTTTCTTCACACGGTGATATCAACAGTTGTTGAAAATGTCATGGGCAGAGCGGCATTAGATGAGAAACTTTTTAAATTAAGATAAAAAGTTGTCATTAAATTCCAGGACACACTTGACAGATATTCAACAACTGTTGATATCACCGTGTGAAGAAAAATGAACTCTATCTTTCTACTGGATTGTGATTATTATTATTATCACCGCGTCCTACTACCCGTTCGGATTATACGCACTTACGCTAATGTGTAATGGTAGGGTGATTGTGAGATGAAATGAAGGACCTACAGTTTAACGTGAGATCCGAACCACGGTGGAGGCCTGGCATTCCACACATTCACAAGTTGTGATTAATACAAGTCTTGTCAGAGGTGAAGGAAGGGTTTGGCAATCAGATAAATCTGTACCTGGACCTAGGATTGAACCCCGGAGCCCCAGCACAGAAGTCCGACACCTTACCCCCTAGACCACCGTTTCTACTGGAGAAATATTTGATTTATTTTGATCAAAATAAAAAATGTTTTGCTATAAAAAAAACTGTAAGAATACTTCCCTTTTCTCATGTCCCCTAAATTTCTACCTTGATTCTTAACGAGAACGATCGCTGGACCGTTATCTACATTCGGATTGCGAATAAATTTGAACCGCAAGGACGTGTGTTATTAATTATTATTTACCTTCTCTGTCTGGCATCGAACTAGAGACATGCTCTGTCGACTCGTGGAAATGGGTTACCTTTACCTTTCCTTTTTTTTTTTTTATGATTATAAAATGTTGCGT
>CABFWB010007766.1:0-22347 GCA_902151455.1 Timema bartmani
TGAGCCTCAGAGTGTTGAAATCACTATAAGGAGGTGTGTTTCATAGGTATTTTGACCAAGTGAAGGCTACTATTGAGAAACTTGGTTTGGAAAACAAACCACACCTTTGTGATGAGACTAAGTTTGCGAGGGATCCATCCAAGACAAAAGTTGATGGTAGAAAAGATCTCCTTGGGTGAGAGAACATTTCAGTCCTTCTGGCAGTGTCCACTACTGGTGCTAAGGTTCCACTTAGTTATTTTCAAAGGGAAGAACATTTAGGATGAATAGCAGCCTGAGAAAGAGGTATCACTTACGCTGCTATGACTAACAGATGGATGGAGTCGATAATTTTTGAAAGATTCTTTGAAAAATAATTCTTGTCATCATTTGGTAATGAAACACCTGTGTTCCTCATTTGTGATGGTCACAAAACACACATAAGTTTGACATTGATATAGTTAGCAAGGTGAGAGAATGTTAAAATTATTATTTCACCCCCCATTCTCTTCTGCAACCCCTACACCTTTGTGTGATTAGCTCGTTGAAAACTTCATGGGACTCTGAGCCAGTGAAGTGGCAAAAGCATCGTATTGGACAAAAGCTTCCAAAAAAAGAGTTCATAAAGATGATTAGTTTGTTGTGGATGAGTTTGGATACATCCATAATCCAGCCAGGGTTTCAGAAAGGTGTACTTCATCCTTTCAATAGGGAGGTCCCTGAAAGTTAATTTGATCCAACATCTCTTCAGATTGTGGAAGACCTTGAATGCTCAACAAGATAATAATATGCTCTCTTCTGTTTCGAATGATACTTTAGATCTGAGCAAAATGAGACAGTAGCCTGCAACATTAGGAAATCCTTTGAGTTCTGGTTCTGAGTTACCAGTTGACCCTCAACAGAGATTTTTATGTTACAGTTAACATCTTCCTGCAAAATCCTCACTGGCTCAAGTTTATTACTCAACATCTTCTCTATGTGAAGTTCGTCCTTCAATGTCTTCATGTGCGGCAACTTCTATATCTTCTGTTTCGGCAAGTAATACCTTCGAAAATGGGAAAACATTTTATGAGTTGCTAGTGGAGACAATCCAAAGCCACAAAACAAAAGATATTAAAAAGAAAAAGACCAAGGTAGTGAGTGGATTAGAAGTTATCACTTCAGATGAGGTATATAGCAGACTAATTCAGAAAAGTGAAGAAAAGGAGGAGCAAGAAAAGCAGAAAGAAATTAAAAGACTATATAAGGAAATAAAAAAATGAAGAACAAGTTCAGTGAATCTAAGGAAGCAAAGAGAAGAAAGATTCAGATAATTGAAAGCTCGCCAAAGAATGATGGCGTCAGAAATTCTGAAGATGATGATTATGATATATTCATGTATATCATGACTAAGGAGCAGGAAGAGAGCTTCAAAACTACTGAGGAGTTGGCCGTCGCTGATTGGGCCCTGGTGAAATTCATGGGCAAAAAGGCCATGAAGTCTTGTCCTTTGAAGCAGGGGACCCTGTTGTGTATTGTGTGTCTTTGCACTTGTTTTGCGCATTTTGTATTACTGTTGTCGCTTTCTGTTGGCAATGGCCAGTAGTCTTTTGTTTTGTTTATCCGAAATGGAGCGACCAAACAAGGTCCTATTTTTGTGTGCATGATATAATAAATAGAGGTGTGCCAAGCCCACTTTTTCAATTCAAAGCGAACTTGAATCGAATATATGAAATATTCTTGAAGCCGAATCGAAGTTCTAATATTTTTTGTTAGTTTCTTTACATTAAAAAAATATACTATATTGTTGTTTATTAAACTTTGTGTATTGAAATTACTTAGAAAATGTTTTAATGTACTTATTGTTGCTAATATTTTATTTTTAATCTAATAAATCAAGTTATATTACAACAATTACTTAGGATTTTTTCCAAATAAATATTGTTTTATATTATATATAAATGGCAATAATAGACCATAAATCTAGTATTTTACCTGTCAATAATTTATTGATGAAACTTCGAAGCCAGAATTATTTTCGAAGCGAAGTCGAAGCTGACATTTGTTTCGAAGTTTCAAAACCAAGTTGAAGCTTCGCACACCCCTAATAATAAATAATAATTAAGTTTGAGTTGTTAAATTCAGTGGTCCTTTCAGTTGTTATAGATAGGGATTCCTCAGTTGTCAATCCCGAACATTGGTCCGTGTGTGCCGAAATTGTTAAGAAAACGAGTGACTAGATTATAGTGATGTTAGTGATTTGTGAGCAAGCCACATAAATAACATTATCAGTGTAATCTTCTCGAGTGTATAACAATAAACTGTGCCTCTCAAATGTGAATTCCTAGTGGTATTCTGTAGTTTACATTTATTCACTGGATTTAATATTAAGCATTGAACTCTATGAACTGTTTCAACAAACATAAGGTCACGCTGTCTTTCTTCGCTGGATATAAACAATTACAACCAACCATCTTAGCTTTGTAGACTGGGAGAGCGCGCATACACGCAACAGCATTGTGATGCCATGCGATCGGCCAGCTATAGCAAGTCAACTTAAAAGATTTTTAAAAAAAGTTTCTTTGTATAAGGTCAGTCTGTTTATGTCTTATCCTCTGGCATCTCATAATTGCTTTCAATAATCATGGCACTAGAACAACTTAAGTCACTAACCAGAAATAGTGATATTTTAAAAGGGAAGCCTTACACGTATGCAAACATTTATAGATCAATTTAATGAAAGAAACACAAGCATAAATTAAGTAAAGGTGCGTTATTAGAAATTAAGTGAAATCTGGGACAAGTTTCAAGAAGTTCAATTGCAAATTGAACAAACTGATCTAGAGTCAATTGCTGAAAATGAAGAAGATAGGCAGGAATTTGAGGATAAATACTACACAGTTTGAGCAACTATGCAGAATTTAATAGAACAAGCTACAGTAGGTAGTACGAGGTTTACCAATTAATGGGTCAGCAGGGTCAGTAAATTCAAGTACACATTCATGTAATAATTCAGGCATATATGCAATAAAATGATCTACTTTCGATGGTGAATATGATAAATGGACAACCTTTGCGGACAGTTTCAAGGTCAAGGTACATGAGAATGGTTAAGTTCCTACAGTCCAGAAGTTTCAGTATCTTGTGTCATCACTCTCAGGTCAAGCCGCCCAGTTATTATAGAACCTACCTCTAACGGCATGGAAGGTACTTGAGGATAGATACCAAAACAAACGTATTATCGCATCTACCCATACAAGGCAATTACTAGACATTCAACCCGTCCAGAAGGAATCTGCAGTAGAATTACTACAATTCATTAACACCGCAAAGAGTAACTTAAATCCAGTTTGAGCACTCAAAATTGACATAATTTTACATGACCTACTTCTTGTCCATCTCTTCACACAGAGAATTGATGCTATGACAAGGCGAGAATGGGAACTAACAATTTCTGATAAGTCATTACCAACATTAGATAGTTTCATTGAATTTTTGGAATGTCGAAGGCAGGCATTAGAAAATATCAGGCCCTGTGATGATGACCATGTCAATTTAGGCGAATATGATATTAATTTCAAGGTGACGAGGTTGCCTCACTTCTACCAACTCAGGTAGTTAGCACTTCACAAAGGCAGTGCCATTACTGTGGTAATAACACCCACAGTCTGTACAAATGTAATGATTTCTTGTATGCCAGTTTGTATGATAAGAAGCACTATGCCAAACAAACCACTTACAAAATGGTCACAGTGTAAATGAGTGTCCCAGCATGCACAAATGTAAGAATTGTGGCGCATCTCACCATACATTGCTTCACAATAAACAGCATGTGCATGAAAATAAAGTTATGCCAGGTCAAAATGGTGGACACCATGGCAGCCAGGACCAAAAAGGTTCCGGTGAGTGCAAACAACCAGACAGTGCTTGCTAAAGTCCTACTCAGGGCAGATATTGTAGTCTCAAACAGCGAAGCCAAACTCAAGTTTTATTGTTTACAGTGATCATCAAGGTCAAGGACAACCTGGTTTGCACTCATCCCTACAGAGTACTTTTGGATTGTGGTTCACAGTTGAGCTTCATCACAGAGTCACTTGCTCAGCAGTTAAAACTGAGACATCAGCGCAACCTATTGCCAATTGCAGGGATCAATGACATTGCATTTACAGCTTCACAGAGTGTGGACGTACAATTAATGTCAAATGTTTCAGAATACTCAGGTAATGTAACATGCTGTGTACTTCCTAATATTACAGGTGCTATGCAAGTGACACGTTTAGACATATGGATGACCTTCAGACAGGACATGATAATCTTCACAGGGCTAAGCAGTTACAGCAAGATCTAATTCAAACATTGGAAAGGGGTGGGTTCCAACTTCACAAATGGTCTCTACTTGAAGCCATCCCAGATCAGAAGAGAGAAACACAACTCCCATTCAAGTTCAACCATTCTGAGGGAGTAGAGACTGTGGGTTTGTTGTGGCATCCTGTACTGGACGAGTTACAATTTGATATATGTGTGAAGGTTCATAAAGGTCCAGTCACTAAAAGGATAGTACTAGGTATCATATTTTCGATCCACTTGGTCTTATAGAACCAGTGATCCTTCATTGCAAGAGATCTATGCAGTGCTTATGGCCATGTCCTTTGCAGTGGGATGATGTGCTTCCCATAGAACTGCAAGAAGAATGGAATTTGCTCTAAAATCTAATGCCACTTCTAAACAACCTAAAAATACCACGATTGGTTAATTGTCATGGCACTACTACCAACATACAAATACAAGGATTTGCAGATGCTTCCGAAGCAGGATTTGAAGCTTGCTTGTATCTTCGCTATGCCAATAAACAGGGTGATATCAGCGTACATGTTCTGTGTTCTAGGTCACAGGTGGCACCTCTGCAGCAGATATCACTGCCTCGTTTGGAATTATGTGGTGCTTTACTCTTGGCGAGACTTGTAAAGAAGACCACATCTTCATTATGTCTACTCGTTAACAACATACATATGTTGAAGAATGCTACAGTTGTGTTAGCATGGCTGGCAGTAACACCTACAAGATGGAATAACTTCGCAGTAAACAGGGTCTCAGAAATTCAACATTTGACATCAGATTGTGATTGGAAACACGTTCCAACACAGTGAAATTCTGCTGGCATTCTTTCCAGAGAAGCAGCTTCAGAAGACCTTTGCAAGCACAGCAAATGGTGGTACGGGCCTGATTGGCTGGCCAATGGCCTCATTGTAAGTATATTACACCCGAGGAAGAAGCAAGTAGTGTATATGGCAGTGAGACAAAATTCCTAGGAAATTGCCACGAGATTCTCATCACTAACCAGATTGCAGCGAGAAATAAGTTATTGTTTTTGCTTCACAACCATTGCAAGAAAGCAGCAAATTAGACACCAGGGTCCGATAACAGTGAAGGAGCTTCAATCAACTTTATATCACTCCATCAGACAGCTACAGCTATCATCATACCTACAAGAGGTTAAAGATCTCCAAGATCTTCAAGAAATTGGAGGGAAGAGCGCTCTTCACAGTCATCACCCTTTCCTTGACGAAGACAGTCTTATCAGGGCGAGAGGTCGATTGCAGCATGCTGAGGTTGAGTACAACCAGAAACATCCTATCATCTTGACAGCAAGCTCCAACCTCTCAAGATTTAACATCCAAAATGAGCACCTAAGACTACTCAGACAACGATATTGGATAGTGAATGGTAAGAGTGTTGTACCCCAAATAGTCCACAAGTGTATGGAATGATTCAGGCTTAAGGCAAGGGCAGATCAGCAACTAATGGGACAGTTACCAGAATCTCGTGTATGTTTATCAAGCCTATTTCTGAGCTGTGGTGTCCATTCTTAGTTCATCAAGGCGGACGGCAGAGCAAGATCAAACTACACCCACATTCCCATGAAGAGACTGTCTGGTTCAACAATACACCCAGCGGTTGTGTCCAGCAGCGTTTCAAATGGACCGCTGGGTCCCCCGATCTTCAACCAGGGAAGGACGATGATGTTCCCCCTCTACAGTGTTGGAAGAGATCCATCGTGGTCTTGACAATCATGTTCGAGTAGCTACTGTTTGTTGTGTTGCCAAACAGGTGGTACACACGTTGTGTCCCCTACCACATTAGTGTTTCCAGTGTTTATTATATTTTATATTGTTCTATTTCAGCCCTTCTGACTCTGGTGTTAAACTAATGTTATTTTAGGTGGGCGGTATGTTGTGTATTGTGTGTCTTTCCATTTGTTACGCGCATTTTTTATTAATGTTGTCACTTTCTGTTGGCATGGGTCAGTAGTCTTTTGCTTTGTTTATCCGAAACAAAGCGACCAAACAAGGTCCTATTTTTGTGCGCATGATATAATAAATAATAATTAGGTCTGAGTTGTTTAATTCAGTGGTCCTCGCGGTTGTTATAGATAGGGATTCCTCAGCTGTCAGACCCTATTATGAAGTACTTGCGAAAGTTGTCCACCCAAGGATGATAGAGGCTCAGTTGACAAGATATTGTCCCTTCCCCAAAAATAGGGAGACGTGGGGAAATTGTTTTTGGAGTTACCTTTTCAAATTACAGTGTGCAGTGATTATTCAAAATATTTCAAAACAGATTTAACGTTAATTTGTTGTTTGTCCCTATGATAATTTTAATGTGGAAATTGTCCACATATGAAATTTTTTGACTAGAAAAGAAAGGCTGTTTTATAATTTAAGATCACATATGTTGCTATTAAAATGTCTGTGAGTTCATAAAAATATTGTTCATTGATATAATAAATGTGTGTTAATAAATAAATATTGTGTTCCTTAATGCATAAAATAAAGGCCAGATTCGTACTTACCTCATTTTTGTGAGGCAGGTGATCACCTGGGGCTAGATTCGATTTTGTTAGTGTCAAAATGAGAAATTGGATAAGCAAAACATTGTTGAGTATGTCATTTGGAAGGGAAGGGTTTTATGTATACTCTATCAAATCTTCATGATTCCAGCTGCAATATCCAATTCTTTTCTATCATTCAAAGTTTAAATTTTTAAATTTTTGTCTGCATTTGCTCCGACTCACCTTAACACTTTGAGGTAGACATAATAAAATGGGAAGTTTTTGGATGTGCTTAATGCCCTGTTCTGAACATCATTTTTAAAGTCCCCAAAAATCCTGATTGGGTCTCTCATCAGTAAAATGACACTTTGTTTCTAAGTTGATGTTTGATCAAAAGATCTAAAAGTTATGTATTAATACCAGATTAGTACTGACTATATAGAGAGCAGAGTCTAACTCCAGTTACAGCAAAAATAGAATAGCTCTGCAAGAAGCAGCAGTCCCTCCATCTTGTCAGGTGGATTAGGTGTTTTTACAAATGTCTGTATGTTGGTATTAGAGTCACCTAACTGGGCTAACTAATCATGTATGTATCTATTTTAAGGAGTTACACAAATATTTGTAAATAGAGAGGAACCTGTAGCATCACATGTTGGATGCCATAAACTGTGCTTTGATCATTGTTACAACACCCAATAAATATATTGTTAGATCTTTACAACAAACGCACTCTCTGGCAACAAGACTAAACTGTGCTTTGATCAGTGTAACACCCAATAAATATATTATTAGATCTTTACAACTAAGGATATGGGAACTGGCCCATCAATATTTCACAGAATCCAGACAGGCCCTAGCCTCAATCTTAATTGAACTCCTTTCCTTCCGAACAGCCCAATTACTAATCATATTTAACTGTTTGAATGTCACAGTAATAATATAATATATACTATTATATAGTAAAACCTTTTAATTTTTATATCAATCTAATATCTATTTAATTCAAGTGCTGCCATCTATACAGTGCATTGGTGAGGACTTACTAAGGGGAAAGCTGGTGCTAATCTCGGCGATGCTATTGACGGACACGCCATATGGAGGTACACTCTGGTTGAGGTAGATCAGAGAAGTTGATGGCCACGACTAGCGTTCCACCGAGAGGTTTCTTCACAGGAATTGCTTGTGTGCAGTCAAATGGGAGATTTGAAACCGACCAGATGATGGGGTGAACTTTTTGTTGAATGTTCAAAGAAATGGCCACCATTGCACAGGTATCTTTACGAACTGCAATTCGACTGGAAAACAAGTTATCAAGTTTTAAACTTACAAAACAATAGAAGCTTTCAATATAAAGTATTTTTTAGCTGAGATAAGAACGTTTCAATATTTAAACGTAATATTTTTGTAGACTTGATATAATTTTAAAAAATTGAGTAAAATTTAAAATACTAATATGCATTTAGAAACTCTTCAATAATTTGTTGGTAAATAGAAAGACATCACCTCCCTGAGGAAGTTGTAGTGTGAACAGAAATATGAGCTTAATGGTGACGTTTGCATCCTGAGAGAAATGTCATGTTGTGGAACATTAAAATATTGTAAATGTGTATTCGGATTTCAACTTTTATTTGGGTTTCAAATTAATTTCATTAATATTTTGCTTCATAGTTTACCGTTCAGATTTAAATATTTTAATTTATATCATATATTAATATATTTGAGATATATATATACTTAGTATGAAGGGAGAAGGAAAATGATGGAGAGATGGAGGAGGAAGTAGAGGACCTAACCTGGAAGGAGGTAGAAGAAGCCTTGAAAAGGTTGAGGAAGAGAAAGGTACCCAAGGTGGAAGAGTAGTAATGGCAGTGTTGAGGGAGAAGAAAGTGCCAGAAAATTGGACAAAGGTATTATATTACCAATATTCAAGAAAGGACATAGGAAGAGGATGTGAACATTATAGAGGTGTAACACTGATGTGTCAATGTGTGAAAATGTACTGAGAGTGAGGAAAAGCGTGAAGGGAAGATGGAAGGAGGAGCAACATGGGCTCAGAGATAGATTTAATATTTGGGATTAGACAGTTGATGGAAAAGAGATGAGTTTGGAAACAATCTGGTTATGGCATTTATGGATGTAGGAAAGCTTATGATAGTGTGGATAGAAATAAAGTATGGAAAGCAATGGAAGAGGCTGGAGTAGAAAGAGAAGTGGTAATGAGAGTAAGGAATATTTATGATAATAATGTGACAGAGTGGTTCTAGCAGGGAAGTGCCCTCCCACCATTACTATTTGGTCATAAATAAAGTGACAACAAAACTGTGTGAGAAGAAAATGAAAGCCATGATGTTTGCAGATGACTTGATGGTATGAAGAGGAATGACAGGAATGGAATGAAATGTAGTATGACGAAAAGTGAAGTGACGGTCAGGACAAGGCAGAGAACAAGGCCAAGAAAGGTAAGAGACCTATGGAAAAGAGAAGTGCCCCTGAAGTGTAAGGAAGTGCTGTAGAGAGCATACTTCATACCCATAGTAACGTATGCAGCGGAGACTTGGGCTTTGGATAAAAGAGAAACAAGGAAAGTGGAGGCCATGGGAATGAAGTTTAGTAGAGTAAGCTAGGATTAGATGGGAGATGGAAGGGGAGAAATAGATATGAAGTATGTAGGGAAGAGATGGGAGGAACAGATAGCAGCAAGTGTGAGGAGGAGAGTGCAGGAGGAAGAATGGGGGAAGGACAAAGGGAGATGGAGGAGGCATTTTACTAAACGGACCTGGTCACAGGCTGGAAACAGTTCTTGATGATGATAATGATGATGAGTATGAAAATTGATATTAGATTAATAACCAAACAGTTTTCCCATATAATGCATGATATTCAGCTAACAAATAAGCTACTTATATATTTTTTAAAAATAGGACAAAACCGTTTTATAACAATGTAGTTTGAATAAATAATAGAGCGTAAGTTTGGCAACAAAACAGTGAGGCTGAGCTGGATCAGATCAGTTACCCTGGGAATGTCTTGACAGGCTCATACAAGATGAGGAGAGTTGGCTCGTAATAGCCGTGAAGGAACTGCACATCAATCACATTGTCCATCTTTTCATCCAGCTCCTTAAGGACTATCATGTAGGAGGCTAGGACAGGAGCCTTGGAGGATCCAGGGCCTGTCTTCACATCAGCCATGGAAAGTTCAGGGTCATCTAGAGCAGTCTCTCGACGAAACGGCAGCACTACCAACTTACGCCCGTACACCAGCATGACAGCGCAGCGCCCCTCAGGGTCTACACGCACCAAGGGGATGTGGTAGTGGTGTGTCCAGCCACCCTGACACAACATATTTACCAACCCGTTTTTAAAACACCCTTTAATAATGTCTTGGTGCAGTGTCACTCCTTATTAGCAGTAGAAGCAACGACTACAATTACAGGGAAATATAAATGGAAAGGTTAAGGTGAGCAAAACATAAGAGTGAAATACAAATTAACAAATAAGTTTATTGGTATCAAAACAAAGATAATTATTACATATTCACAGACACAATCTTTCCACTGTTTAATGTTAGGCGTTAATAAAGTAACAAGAAACATTGTTACCAAAATGGCCGTGTATGGTGTGAGCCACTCAACCAAGACAACAATGCTTGGGTTGAAGATTGAGAAATATGTGACTCCTTAAAGCAGAACATGACCAATTTCTCGAACGAAAGTGTGCTAAACAGATAACTACAGTAACTCTAATTGGAAGAATCAGATTGAGTGAAGGTTAAGCAACAATACACAACCCTACTCCAGCCTTACAGTTGTTGGTCTCAAATCTGATAAGCATGGACCAACAATGAAGTTGAACAATATGTAAAACTGGGAAGTCCATATTCAAGGAGTTAGTTGCTAACTGAGCCAGCTAGTGTTGGTCAACTGCGAAAAGAGTAATATGATAAGAAAGGAATGTTCCAAGTGCTGGAACTATTAGTTTACAAACAATAAAAGGAAAGCTATCAGGATCATCCAATAGTGTATTTAACACTAAACAATAATATGGAGACAGAATACAACAATGGAAAACTTATATACATTAAAGATCCAAATGGCGCCTGAAGGGAGCCGGACAGATATAAACAACACCAAGTGAGCCACCCCTCTAGGATAGAAGCATACCCACGGGTTGAGCACCATACTAAGGTACAACAATAATGCCAACCTAAAGAATGATAACAGTCAAAGACCCAATTACATCATACAGCAACGCCATGAATTAACCCAATCTCCCCTTTTTTGTCAAAAAAAAGGCATTAGTGACACGGTTACATAGAACAGGGCATCAGACTGTTCCCCAAATATTTAAGACTTGTCATATGGTCACAGTTAAACAATAAACAAGTGTGGTCATAAGGACTACACTCTGTTTAAAATAAACAGACTCTGCCAAAGAGTATAATATTTAAGACTAGTCATATGGGCATAGTTAAACAATAAACAAATGTGGTGGCACCTCCCTTTAAACCACTTCAAAACTGACCCAATGACCGTGCTATTCTTATTTTTCCCAGGGCAACTATCAGAGTACGGTCGAATATACTCAATGCCATCACCAGACAAATCTGTGGTTCTCAACGTATCAACGTATGATAGATGTAACAGAATCTTGGTATGTCCTTGGCATACTGTGAAGTTATATATACAGCTACCTACTGTAGTAGGCAGCTTGGTCTGGCACTCTGGGTAGAACTAAATTCTTTTGGCAATCATATGTGAAAACAACTGTTTTTTTTCATTGTGTTTCTCCTGGAGCTGTTGGTAAAATGATGCAGCTTTTAATTTATAAACCCTAAGTTTAATCATGAAATCATTCTTATCTTGACTACCTGTAAATTTCATTTTGTTTTTGAGTTGCAGATAGGTTGAGCATGCATCGGTGGCAGCAGACGTATCAAAACTGAAATTAAAGTCACAGTTAAATCTATGTTTGAAGAAGTGGTACTTCACTTTATGTTCAACGTCATGGCAGAAGTTGTAAGCTCGCCAGAGCTTTTTAAGATTCATGTTACAATCAAGATATTGATGTTTAGTTTTTCCCCTGACATAATGTTCTTCAAATGGCTGCAATTCTTCATTAATTCTTCTACTCATTTTTTCCTTGCTTCATACTTTTTTCTTTAGGACTAGCTCCTGTGCTCAGATGTTTCCCGCACAAGTTTTGCAAACAGTATCTTGGTGCTTGGGCACATACCTGAATTGGTGCTTGTTTAGTTTTTACATAATATTTGTTAGCCGAGATTTTCCGAGCACTGTTTGCAGACTTTGCTTTAGAGTAGTATACTTTAATCTAAAACCATCTTGAGCCACTTTAGTTGAATTGTCGTAAAAACCTTGATGGAAGCGCCGGATATCTTGCATCCCAATAGTACTGCATTTGAACAACTTCGTATTGTGACCACATTTCAGAATTCTTGGCAAGGATCTAGATTTAGGTCTGAAACAAACGCTATTATACTTAACATGTCACACACGTAGATCTATTCAATGCTCTGACCAAAAAACAAATAATAAGGAAAACAATATAAGATGTAAGCAAAGGTTAAGCCAAATGTTATTTACTGCATAGGCCAACATTAAAGTTTCTAGGTTAGGTCTTACCTTGATTGTTTAGCTCTTTCCAGGGCCCATGTTTTCTCACATTGTTTTATTTGTCTATTTCTTTCAGGTGTAGCTTCAATAATTACATTATTTTATTTGTTATCTATCATTACTGTAGTCAGACAAAATCAAATTACTACGGCACAAACAAGTTATTTCAAGCCAAATGAACTTGCAGTTGAGGAAGAAAAGAAATGAGAATCATTACACCTAGTCAACTATTCAAAATGTATAATAATAAGCAGTAATAAACTCATAATCTATGTGAGCAAGAAGAAATATAATTTTGAATTGTTCGAAAGCATCAGCAGCCATAATGAATATTGGAAAAGGATAGTTTTGTTAATAAACCATAGGTTTGGAAAAGGGAAATTTGCAGATGTCATATTTTAAAGTTAAAACTAATTGTTGTTGTTGTGGTGGTGGTGGTGTATTGGAGGTCTTTAGGTTGGTAGGATAGTTTTTTGAGCACCTTTTGAGCTTCTTCCTTGAGTCTTTGTTCTCTTTCAATGGGGCGGGCCTGGGCTTAGGTGAGGATCTGCTGAAGAAGCATTTTTCCGCAGGGATTACTTCCCTGCAGTAATTGCAGTGGCATGTTCCATAAAGGTGGTCGGAGAGGGACCGGTGAAACAAGGCATGTTGCTTGACTGTCAGCAATGGAGGGGAGGAGGGGGAGGAAACAGGGATTGCAATCGGTAGGGTTTCTGAGGGGAGGGAGCCCTTGGGTGGTCCGGGTGAGAGACCAGTGTAGGGTTGCAGAAGAGTGTAAGTGAAAAAAGATTTTTAAAAACAACGTAGCTTTCTGCTCGGTCCCTTCTGTTTGGTCATCCTTTGCTGCGTCGATAGCAAGGGTGAGTGGGAGGGTTGTTCGTGGAGTGTGTGGTGGCAGTGGTTGGTTCTTTGCGGAGAGGAGGTTGGCAGCTTGGATTGTTCTTGAGCGCAAGAGGAAAGGTGTGTGCGAGAGAGAGTGAAATTAGTTGGTTTTAAAACAAATGCTTAATGGAACAAAATAACTCAAGAGGAGAGAAAGAGATAGGTAAGTAGGTGTTTATTCCAAATTTCAATTTTCCTTATCCCTGGGCCTAAACACACTTGGTCATTTGGGGAGGTTGGCCCCAAACCTCTCCCTGAGGCTTACTCTCTAAAACTTACGCTAAAACATATATATAATACTCTCTTATATTTAACATGCATAAAATCAGTTACACCAAAGATTTACATATATGTACAAAGTTAATTATTTATTCATTTTTTGGATAATTTGATGTTTGGTATTTCTGTTTTGGTGCACTCTTTAGCAGAAGTTAGTGACTACGGGGCTGTTCTACTTGTCGTGCACTAGGGGTATTTTTAGGGGGTTGTGGCTCGTCTTACTGGCCATGCGAGGGTTGACCGAAGGGAGGGGAATATAGGGGTAGCCTAGTGTGTCCGCTTGCTCCCAGGTGGCCCTGCCTGTCTCGACTGTGGGTGTAGTTTCCCGCGATAGTGCTCGGAACAGTCACCAGGTACCGTACCCTTACGGCCACCTCACAGCAACATAATCAATGGAAACCTAATTTTTTGTAAAGGGATAGTTGTACAAATATACTGTGTATTTTTTTAAGGGGCTCAAGAAGCAACACAGTAAAAGATCCTCTCATATTATGTTGAATTAACTGCCTAGTTATTGTGTGCTGGACTAAACATGGTGTTAGATGTTGAGATCTTATTAATTAGTGTCTTGACAAAATGTGTTTAAGATAGTTTTGTGTTGTTTTGAAGTGAAACACCTATAGCAATTAAGTGTTAACGTTGACAATGAAATATTACTTTAAACCACCAACCCCAGTTGAATTTTTGTGCAATATTCTCCTGAGAATTGTAAGAAATTCTTACAAAAGTTTAAAATATTTTTGGATGCTATGGGTAAAGCTGAGAAGTAAGATAAAGTTAAGATATCAATACTGTTAAATTTAGTTTGAGATGAATGTTTAGAAGTGTAGGCCTACAGCTAATGAAAACAAAAATAGACTGATAGACACAATTGTGAAACATGACAGCTATTGAGCCTCGAGGAAATTTTTTCATGGAGTACAATAAGAAGGCCAATCTTTCGACCAATTTTTAACAGAGCTTAAGAAGTAACCGTCATCCTGTGAGTTTAAGGATGAAGAAATCTTTATATTAGGACAGCTGGTCTTTGGGCTGTTTAGTAAGTCTCTTATGGAGCGGTTGTTACGGGATCCACATACGACATTGGCAAAAGAAGTATCCGAGTCCTGCTGAGCTTTTGAAATTAGCCACTACCAGGCCCAATCTATCCAAGTGGAAAGTTTAGTTTAATAAAAGTTCCAAATAAGCTGGTAAATGTGTGTGCAAGCAAAGTTAAACAAAATAAATGTTTGTGTAAAAAGTGGTTATAGTCATACTTATGGTTCTTGCCCAGCCCATGGGTGAAAACGTGCTTACTGTCATCAAAAGAATCATGTTGCAAAAGGGTGCGCAAAGAAGTGTAAAAGTGTAGGTAGGCCTAAGTTGAACTAAAGTCTGATCTAGAACATGACAGTGATCATAATGATGGATCTGAGCCAAAGATCCTTTATGTTGATAATGTTAGCTCTGTAGACACTAAGCTCAAAGTTGTGTGGAATCAGGACATAGCCGTTGAAAACAAACTTAGGGTTAGTTGGATGGTGGAGCAGAGACAAGTATTCTTCGGCTAAACGTATTGAATCAGTTGAACCAACAGCCGCATTAGGTCAAAATAACAAAATAAAGCCAAGGGTAGTGTAAAACTGTTATGTACAAATATAAAAGGTGAACAGGCATCAATATCCCTTTCTATCGGCAATGTACAAGACTGTAATGTCTTGACCTCATAAAGAGAGTTGATATGTTTGACGTGTCCACCACCAAGGATAACATGGGTTAGGGAAAATGCCAAGTACTCATCATATTGAACTGAAATATGAGTCTAAATCAGTTGTTTATCCACCGAGGCGAGACCCTGGTAGTCTTTTAGGAAAGCTAAAGTCCACTTTGGACAACCTGGAAAAATTATAAATCACATCTAAAGTCTACAAGCCCACTGATTTAGTTAGTAGTTTAGTTCTAGTTGACAAACCACATGAGGATTTATGTGTATGTATACATCTCAGGGATATTAATAGTCATTAAAAGAGAACATTGCATGATTTCCACACCTAGTGACCCTTTTGCTGCATATTTAATTTTTACTTCTTATCCTCAGAAATGCTAATTATAGGTCAAAAATTCAAAATCTGAAAATTTGCATGATGATCACGATTATGATTAAATAATGTGATTTTCAACTAGTAATGCATTTTAAATATGAGATTTAGCACCACGTTGTCTATAAATCGCATAATAATATATATTTTATATCAATAAAATTTTATGTCACTTTATTTATGCCACATTTTATCCTAATGCAATGTCATTCTGCTATCAGAACCATTCTTTATTTTACTTGCAACTCACAATAGTGTCAAACCAATTGCTAAATAAGGATTTTACAGGCCTACTATGGGCCAAATGTAATAAAAAGAAAATTTTGAAAATTAGGTTACATCAACACAACTTGAACAATTTTTGCTACATTGGTTTTTTTCTCGGTGTAGTGTAGTCTATAAAATTATATATTTGTCTTGGGCATGATTTCAAAATAGAAAATAGGTCAAGAACAAAAATAAAATAGCAATCCATTAATCCCTCAATAATGTTTTCCACCACATAAATACTGCACGTGTGCTACAAGTAATTAAATGCGGAAGTAAACAAGTGCTACTACTGTTATGATTTAGCAGCCGGTAACTGACCGTTCTCGAAATTAAAAACCAGATGTCAGAGGCGCACGTGCATGCTAGTATGAAAAATTCAGCGTTCTAACACTCTTGTGGCTATTTCCGACTGTTGCAGCAAGGGTAGATAAAGTTTACACGTCGTGGGGTGAAGTCGATTTCCGCAGTCAATGGCTATAATGCTGAGATCGGATAAATTCGATTATCGCAGCAAAAGGGTTAAGTGCAAACCTGGTGAGGAAATCTGTCTTTTCAGTTATTGACATGAAGGAAGGCTTTTGGCTAGTGGAGTTAGATGAACCAAATTCTGATCTAACTTGATTCAATTCCATAGGCATTTTCATAGGCTGCCGTTTGGTATTTGCTCGGCTCCAGAGGTATTCCAAAAGAAGAATTCACAAATTTCCGCGGACATTAAGGGATGTGAGAGCTAATTTGATGACATTATTGTCACTGGTTCTACTAGAGCTGACCATGATGCTATATATAATAACTAAGGTTCTTGAAAGAACAAAGACAAATGGTATTAAGTTCAATTTCGATACGATTCAGTTCAGAGTCCCAGAGAGTTTGTCCTGGCAGCAATCACATCAAGGCAATTGTGGGAACGTCAACCCCATCAAGTAAAGCAGAGCTACTTGGGTTTTTGGCTGTGACCAAATATCTTTCACAATGTATACCCAATCTGTTTCAAATTTCAGCGCCATTGCGTTGCCTTACAAGGAATGATACAGACTGGTCTTGGCTTCCAGAACATAAACCTTCTATACTTGCTATATTTGATAGCAAAATACCCCTTACTGTTCAGGGTGACGCATCTAGAGATGGTTTTGGTGCATGTATTATTGAAAACAGCCGCCCAGTAGGATTTGCATCACGAGCCCTCAGAGAAAGTGAGCAGTGATACACACAAATTGGAAAGGAACTATTTAGTATTGTATTTGTAGTATCCAAGTTCAGACTGACCATGAATCTATCTTTCAAAAGGATATCAGCAAAGTATCGGTGTTCCTTCAGTGAGAGCTCCTCAAACTTCGTGTCAAATACTTGCCTGGTAAGCAGATGTTTGGGCTGATACTCTCTAAAGCTTATCTTATAGATCCAGGTGAACTTCAATAAATTGTTCACCCCATGTCAAAACATTTCCCTACATCTCAAGGAAACAAGAGAGATTTTCGTCGAATTTACTACTAGTGATCCAGTCAATAATAGTGTTTCATAGAGATGAGTGGCCTGGAGTTCCTCCTCCTCAGTAAACTCAAGGTCAAACTGAAGTGAAAGAGAGAGAGTTTCCACCCTTTAGTGTCCCTGAACTGGTAGTTGAGTAGGTCAGTGTTAGTCTGTGCTGTGTAACTGATATTAAAACTCACACATGAGTGATTGTGTTGAAACAGGGCTTATTCGATGTCTACAGACAAATAACATCCAGGCTGCTAACAAATTTGGTGTTCCCAAGGCTAAAATATGACTTTGGAGAATGATATTTGAAAAAGTTTAGAGCGGCTGCGCATTAAGGAAATCATTCAGAGGACTTATTAAAACTGTGTCAAATTTGTTCAATTTTTACAATGAGGAGTATTCAAGACCTTTTATCTTTCATGTAGAAAACCTTCAAATTTTAGGGTCGTATTATGTGTGAGAAGTTGTACTATACGACTTTTCATTTATTTGAGGTGTTAAAGGTGCCCTTTCTGAACCAACTGATTATATCAGCACACAACTCTATACATTAACTTAAATTTAGAACAAACACAAGATCCACCTCCCGACTGTGAAGGGGTAAACCCACATTTCCCCAATGGTACATTTGTTGAGCATGCCGGGAATGAAGATGTTACTCCACGTTGTAAAACAGTGTTAGGTTTACATACTGCTGAGAATGCTATATTACTTCCTGTTGCAGCCGATGTAAACCACTAGCACACAGCGTGGGGGCTCCAACTCTGTTTCAAAGGCCGCTCGCAAGGTCCCTATCAATCACTAATGCTTCTCCATCACGCAATTGTAGACCTACTCCATGTTATCTGTGTGTAGTTGTTTGGATATAAATAGAATTTATTCTTCAATCCCCTGAGCCATACTATCCTCTAGGATTCCAACCCCTTACCACTCAGGGTCTATCCAAACAATGTTAGTCCCCGCGGTGCCACAGTAGTGGTGTAGTGAGGGTGAAAAGGGAGTTAACGGTTTTTAAATATTTGAAATCATTTTTATTCATGATTTAAAATGGAGTCTGAGGCCCTCTTTTAGTGTCACAAAAGGTTCTTTATGAAATAGTGACTTTCACTCTTGATGTGAAAAGTTGAATGTAACACAGATTGGAGGAGTCAAGCTAAATGTGTGTATATTGGGGGTAGTAGAAGCATTTAGTGGTTTACACTGTCATCAAATATTCCTCACCCTCATATCTTCCTCCTCAAAGTAATGGAGTGACAATGTGCGCAGGTCATGCGCCTCTGGGTCGTACTCCACCACACTTAGCTTAGCGTCACGGAAACTGATCAGTAGCGAGTCTCTCTGTGAGCCGGCCAGACTCACGGCCTGCATGGACATGACATTCCCAAACAAGGTGTATGTAGCCAGACACTCCAGTTTCATCTTCGGGGGGCGATTGTCTACAACAATATCAGATCATGTTCACAAGCTTCTTCTTACAATAAAATTACTCACTGCTTCTTTTTAGCTCCACACTGAAGTTGATTATTTCTTTATTTGTATTATGACTATATATATATATATATATATATATATATATATATATGATATCTGCTATCAGACTCATTGTTAATAGTTGAGTTAGTTATCAAACAAAATAAGGTCTACTTTATTATATAAAAGTAATTTTAAAACCTAATAACTACAGTAACACCTCAACTATCCTAATTATGCTTTATTAATAGGGGCTTACAGAGGAGCTTTATTTTCAAATTTAGTTTGATAAGAATCTAATTTGAAATGTATTTTAATAACTGACAATGCACGTTCTATGACTATTACACAGTTCATAAAATGATATTCAAATATATTATAACAGTAATTTAGGTGAGGAAATATTATTGGGACCAAATATTTTCTTAAATCACCTTAAATTGCAATTGAAAAAGAAAAACAATAAAATAAATATTGTAATAAAAAAGTGATGTAACTTCTAGTATGTTTATTAATATTTTCTAGATTTAACACACTTTTATGTCTCAAATTATGAAACATGAAATTATTGGATTCAAGAATTGAGCCTAGAGGTCTTGGCTCTAGAATTTATAAAACTACCAAACATTATCCCATTTGTGAAAATAACCCTATAATGAATATTATTTTAAAGTGATGTGTAATAAAATTACAATTTCCAATATCCATTGTATCGAGATCACCCTACATTGACCTATAAAATTTAAAGATATTGACATTCTCATGTTTTTAAGTGATTAAGGAACTTTTCACTTCAGCTCTGGATGGTCTCTGGGGTACTTGATTTCCTGTTTTTAACTTAACCATTTATGTTCTTGCTAAGGTGTGTAGGTATCTTAATTTAGTATCGCAAATTAAATTGGGACAATTTATATCTTGATTTTTGTCTGGCCAATCTCTAGTATTTATCTTTTAAAATAAATTGATTGTGTAAAAATCATTATCATTATTTCCATTCCTTAGGTAGGGTCGTTTAAAGTTTTTCATCCCAAGGTCCAAATTTGAGCATCTGTTTACACCACAAGCCGAAGATATATTTAGTAGTTCCATCAATTTAATAATATAGGCCCACAAACAACACTCTAAATTATTTTGAATATTATATATAAATTGTATTTTTGTACTTTTGTCATAGATAAGTTAAATTAATACATCAAAAATATTTTATTAAATATCACTCACTTTCACTGAACAACTTAGCATAATAAATATACTTATACAGATCTTTATCAATCAAATGCATAATGAGATGCAACCATGAGATTTTCTAAATAAATTTTATTTGACACATCAGACCTTGCCCCAATATTTATCTAGTAAATATTAAACGTAGTGGGAATTCAATAGTGTATAAGGTCATTATTTTATTTATATAAAGGACAAATTATTTTGGTTTGTATGCGCTTCTATTGTATTGTATTGAACTTTAACAATATTGCATGCAATATATTCACTAAATATGTTACAAATCATCTAACATGAGCAACAATACATCCGCCTTGGTGGCATGGTTGGCTAACGCACTAGTTTTGTGTTGAGCTAGACCGCCGAGGATGGGGAGATTGAGGTTCGAATTTCGGTCGAGTGAACTGAGGTGGATTTTCCTAGATGGTTTTCCAGTCTCCCGCCACACAAATTTGGGTTCACTTCCTATAAATTCAACCTTCCCAATTCCTAATACATTACCTAGTGTAATTAATATGTAGGCATATAACCCGAATGGGTAGTAAGACGCGGTGCTAAAAAAAATGTCTAATACCTTTGGGTGGTGGGTGACCTGGTGGTTTAAGGGTAAGGTGTCAGACTTCTCTGCTGGAGGTCCGGGGTTCAATCCTCGGTCTCGGCACAGATCTATCTATTACCAAACTCTTCCTTCACCTCTGACAAGATGTGTATTAATCACAACTTGTGAATGTGAGGAATGCCAGGCCTCCATTGTGGTTCGGATTCCACGTTAAACTGTAAGGCCTCCATTTCATCTCACAATCACCCTACCACTACACATTAGCGTAAGTGTGTATAACCCGAACGGGTAGTAAGACGCGGTGATAATAATAATAATAATAATAATAATAATAATAATAATACCTTTGGTGTTGTTGGTGGTGGTGGTGGTGGTGTTTTTGTTGTTATTGTTATTGTTTTTGTTGTTGCTGTTATTGTTGTGGTTACTGTTGTGTTTATTGTTGTTTTTTGTTGTTGTTATTATTATTATTATTATTACTTTGGTATCAATGTGTTTGGTTACAGTACCTGTAATCTGAGGTAGGAAAACATTCAGGTTTACAAATCCAGTATCAGTCAAAGTACACAATCATCATGGTTTTTTAACACACAATATTTATAATACACACATGATATGTTCTAATGATCAGTGTCAGAGCAGCTTGTATTATGTTCCATCATGCTTGGCACGGAGTGTATCATGGCCCGCCACTACAGCCTGTGTAAAGTTTGTGTCTTAAAATTGTGCAAGTATAAACACTAAAATAAATAATTCACTTTGGTGGCTATATGCTCTAAAATGTCACTATCACAAAAAAAAATAGATTGCTTTAGATGGGGAAATTATGGTTTGAATCCCAGTTAGGTCTACCAAGGATGGTCTTTCCTAAATGGTTTTTCACTTTCTCCTTGCAAATATGGGTACACTATTTGATTCAAACTACCTCATCCCAGACACAGTGTAATCAGTACGTATGCATATAAGCTGACCAGGTAGTATGACACAGTGCTAAACAGATATAAATAACAAACTGACAGGATTGTGTATGCTTGTAGCACACAAGTTGTACAATAACGTTAAGAGGTAAACATGGTACAACTTATTGTGTGTGTACTTTGCTACAAATATTGGTGTGTGTGTGTGAATTTTGTATTAGTAAGTTCAAAGTTTAAGAATTTAGAGTTGAATTTACGAAACAATACACCCACATTAGCATAAAGGGATCAAAATCTACTCTCCTGTGTAGAAGGAAAATATTAGCTCCTTCTCGCTCATTGGAACATACATTTAACATCAAAATGAGCAGTATTGACCTGCTAGTTCCCCCCATGTTACACCTCATTAAAGGTCTGTAAGGCCAAGATGCTGTAAAGGAAAGTAGTATATTAAAAAGTCCACATTTGGTACGTGAGTTGATACAAGAGGTCTGATTCTAACAGGACTTGGAACCAGCTATAGTCACATTACCGATGTTTTGATTCGCCCACCACAACGATTATAATAAGGTTTCAACTGTAATAGTCCAGGGATGTAAAGGCAGTTAAGTCTAGACTCTCAGGTAGAGTAAGTCAAGATGGTGAATAACAGTCTCTCATGTGGTGTAAGTCAAGATGGTGAATAACAGTCTCTCATGTGGTGTAAGTCCAGATGGTGAATAAGAGTTTCACAGGTGGTGTAAGTCCAGATGGTGAATAACAGTCTCTCA
>CABFWB010007767.1:0-13503 GCA_902151455.1 Timema bartmani
TCCCCCTAAGCTGACGTCATGCGCAGAAACGGACGAGTTTTAGAGGCCGGACGGTTTCACCTTATTTCCTCACACCACGGTTCTGACCAAGGTGAAGCGTGAAAACAATTTTTAGATGTATTTTTAAACAAAAATGGCGGTTGGAGTGGAGTAGATCTAACAGCTGGTAGGTGGGTTTATGTAATCCTACTTACTGCCAATCAACGGAAAATGAGCTATTTGATTTTATTCTTAGTTAGATTTGTGCTTATTTTGACTAGTCCTAATATTTACACAACATGTCAAGCTAAACATATCTTCCCAAAAATAACTTTAAAAAAACATGAAGTATGTATGTAATATTAAATAGGCCTAGATCATAATGTACTCTCTTTTATCCATAGCTAAACTGTTTTTAAGTACCTACTTACTGTAATGTATTTCTAGCTAGTAATTGCTGTCCATTTTAATTTACAAAAACTTAAAATCCATTGACTACGAAGTTATATGCGTTTAAATCTAACATAAGAAGGGATGCTGTTTTAAAATTGGTGCACAAATTCTCAACTCATTGGTTGTAATCATACTGTTTAGTCTGGTCAAAAAAAGCAGTAACAAACCGAGCTCTGTATTGTCTCGGTCATAAACATTTTGTTAACATCGATACCAGGTCATCCGCAAAAACACGCTTAATGGGTTACTTATCCCAACTACTCAACCTGCAGTATTTTCAATTTGTTGTCTCCTTTTTAAGACTGAGCAAAGTCCAAAAGAATACGTTTTGAGTTAGTAACATTTTAAGATAAGATGTTTGTGTCTATAATTGATAGGCAGCCATTAAAATAGGTAGCAAATTGTGTATAAAATAAATGGTCATACAATGTTATACATGAAACTATAACCAAGCTACAGTTGTAAACTTAAGAGCGTGTTTGTTTAGCAAACTACCATAATATTAAATCAAGCTATTTCAATGCATAAGTTACAGTTAAAAGCTTAAATCCATTAAGTGATTTACTACACAAGTTAAAGTACAACAATTTACTCAAAATATTATTTTGGCACAGCCTATTTCAATACCACCTTCCCTTACACTATGCAAATAATTTACAGTTCAGAAAAAACAAACATTTTATAGAGTTACCACATTATTTTAATTACATTTAGTTTAACCTTAGCCTTGATGAACTGAATGTCTTAAATGTAACATATAAGCCTTACAACCTTGGGCTAACTGCAAAAAATATTTTAATCAAATACATGATTAAATGTCACAACACACATGCACTAACCACTATGTTCACATACTTCAAAAGTCCTTCATTAAATTTATTAATGGCAATGTGTGATTATGTTCAAGATTAAAGCCTGCTTCAAGTAAAGCATATCATAAAGTTAGTAAACTTTGCCCTTATAGCAAGATATAATTTCATTTTTTAAGCTTAAATTGCCTCATTGAATTTTAAACTACACAAATGGTAATCATATAACTAAACACAGTCTATCATGATTTTCTTGCAAAATACAAAAATAATATAGGCCTACTAATGCACTACGGGTATGGCATATATATATATATATATTGCATGCATGAGAGGTCATTTGGAGGACATCAATGAATGGTTGTCCTAGGATGAATTGGTAGGATGTATCTTGGCGCGACCTCTTTTTCTTCGACCAGCCATAGCCAATCCTGAAACTTTTCCTTCAGCTACACTGCTTCCAAAGGCATCACTGATCACAGAATGTGATACAAGCTTGGGGTCTGTACAGTTCAATTGTTTGAACATACGAAGAGCTTTCTTGAAGGGCTGAAACAAAATTATATGCCTAGAATTACTTTGGTGATAAGACTATAGTAGGCCATATCATTTTATGTAAATTTCAACATTGATGCCATGCTTACTCTTGATAGTGTAAAATAATTTTTGTATTATCTTATTAAAGTGATACTGTTAAGACCTTGATAAAATAGAAGATTGATTAACAGTATAAGAAATATATCATTTGGAATCTCAAATTTTAGCTGGGCTCAATGAATCTCTTAACTTATTCTTATTCTCTATAAGGAAAACCTCTTTTCGCTTTATGAGTCAATTGTATTATGTTTAGAATACAATGGATATACAATGAGGTAATTGTCTTATATTTGCAATACAATTATTTCATAAAATAAAGAGTTTTTACTTATAGAAATGTATTATATATATTCAGATCCATTGTTCATTTCCTGTGTTTGTCCTTTATGTTATTCCTTTTAAATGCTCCTATCTAAGTGTACTATCATTCTTTACAAATTTCTTTTTCTCCATTTGTTTTTTTGGTTTCCTCTTTTAGGAAGTTGCATTGCAGCTTTTTCACTACATCCTGATGAGTTTTGATAAAATGAAACCTAGGTCAAGGGATTGAGCAGCGATGTAAAGTGTGAACTGTGTTCTTATTTTCTTTGTAAAGGCCATATTGTGTTCTTTCCTTTTATTTGTTTCTATCCACCTTTTCTGTACCTTCTTCCAAATATAGTAAAATTATTCTTATTTGAGATATTTATCAGTGGTTCTTGTTTTAATTACAGTATATATGTATTTTTTTCTGTGATAAGACTGGAAACTCAAATTAATATAGGCTAAAGCATTTGTTCAATTGGCCTTAACCCATTTAGTGCCACAAACCAATCTGACCGGCTCCGCCTACTATCGCTAAAAGTGCCATGAGCCGATCTGATCAGATCCGCCTAATACTATTAAAAGTGCCAGAGCCGATGAGGTTGGCTCTCCAGATTTGAACTAGTTCTCACTTTATCTGATAAATAGTCTAGTAGTGTAATATATCACTGGAACGAGTATATTTCGCTCATTTATTTTATATAAGGTTGGCAACAAAAATCAACCGTATATAGTTGTTATTGGAACTGGGAGTTTAATACATTTACAATGGGAGGGTCACATACTCAATGGGCTAAGTGCAGTGCCAGTTTATGTACAAGCTGTATGGAAGAACATAAGTGTGGCTCACATTTATACTGATGTAAACAGTTTTCAAATGTATGGGTTAAATTGTTCTGATTTTAGAAAAATATACTATTTAGATTTCCATGTTATGTTGTGTGAATGAAAAGATTTGTTTAACAATTTAAGTAGATAGGTATAATGACTTTATAAATTTATATAATATTTTTTAAAAATAAGAAATTATTCATTATAAAAGGATTTTTGATAAATGCATTCATTATGGTTGTGTAGGCCTAAATATTTATTCATGAGGTAAGCAATATAATAAATCTTGGTGTAAGGTAAGCAATAACTGCCCAAAAATATCTAATGTTGGATATCAAATAAAAATTCCTGTAATTACTATTTATAATCATATATATTAAAAACTTTATTTTCTTATATAAAAATAAATGCACTACAACAAAATAATATTGCAATGTATATATAATAGTTTTTTAAATATGTTGATTAGCATTAGTTTTGAAAAAAATTAAAAATTTAAAACTTTTAAAATTAAGTTTAAAATTTAGAAATCAAATAATTTTAGTTAAATTGTATCAATTTATTATTATTAAAGAACAGTAAATATGGATTAAAATTATAGAAAAATAAAAAAAATCGCTTCATAAATAAAGGTTTGGCAAATTTTCTTGAAAACCCTTACAAAAAGGATGAAATAGCTATGGTATTCTTCGCACACAAAACCTAACAGGCCTCTGGCATTCTTCGCTCATGAATTCTGGAATAGGCGTAGCACTAAAAGGGTCGATGAACACATTCGTCAACTTCATACACCTAGGTGATTAATGGCAATGTGACAAGCCATGCTTTACATTATTATAAATAGGAGAGCTAGTTATTTCTTTTTTGATAATATTCTCTACTAGATGATTACATTTATTCTTGTTTTTCTAGATTAGTTTTTGTTTTAATTGATTTCCAGTCGAATGAATTTATGAAATTTATTAAATTATACCCCATTCCATGCATAAGGCCATTTGAGAGTCTAAAAATTAACAAACCAATATAATCCAACATTTTGAGTATAAATATAGGTTTAAATCTCATCCAGGTGCATTGATGTTGGTTTTCTGTATGTGATTTATCTCTGTGGCTTTCCCATCCTCCCCCCTCTCCCTCAAGGCAAATTCAAGTGAGTTATACTCCCTTTAAATTATATCTTCCTCTAAATTATATCTTCATCATATCTATATCACTAGTGTAAATATGTGGGGAACCCGGACAGTGTAGTAAGATGTGGAACATGGAAAAAAATGTTTATGGTTAGATTCCATCTTTAAATCTCAGATTTAATTGTATGATGGATTAATCGATTACTTTAAATCTATGTATTATTATTATTATTATTATTATTATTATTAGCACCGCGTCTTACTACCCGTTCGGGTTATACGCACTTACGCTAAATGTGTAATGGTAGGGTGATTGAGAAATGAAATGGAGGACCTAAAGTTTAACGTGAGATCTGAACCACGGTGGAGGCCTGGCATCCCTCACATTCACAAGTTGTGATTAATACACATCTTGTCAGAGGTGAAGGAGGGGTTTGGCAATCAGACAAATCTGTGCCGGGACCGAGGGTTGAACCCCGGACCTCTAGCACAGAAGTCCGACACCTTACCCCTAGACCACCAGGTCACCTAAATCTATGTAAATCTTTTGGTTTGATAATTGCAACAATCTTCATAAAGTTCCTCATTTAGGTGCTACTATATGTTTGGGGAATCTTGGTGTTCATGATTGCCACTAAGTAGTGTCCTGGTTATAACAGACGGGAAAAGTCTGATAAATCCAATGGTCAAAGGGATGATTAACTATAAAGTTTATTTGTCACCATAACATTTATATAAGAAATATTTTTTGTTAATCAAGTATTCTTGTTCCCTTCCTATAAGGTCATGGTGACTTTTGATTATATCAAAAACATCCATGTGCGATCAAATTTTTACAGAATAATAGCTAATGTTAACTCCAAAGAAGATAATTGATGCTTTAAAAGAGCAATTAAAATTCAGGCATATTTTGATCATTTGAAAATGGTAAATAAATGGTACAGTGCACTGCGCAGACTTTCTCTCTTTTTTTATCTTAAATTATACATTTACTAAAAGCTCTTTAAGTTTGTGAAATTAAATAACATGCATTGTTGCAGAAAAACTCCACCAAATAGCATAAATCAAATAATATACACGTTTACAGAATCATTGAGAAAAGAGGAACGTCTCTGTCCACCAAAGTGCATAATAAGGAATTTCATTTTCAAAGCCCTGGATACAAATATATATATTTAAGTTTTAGCCCGGTCAGTAAAATGATTTTGGCTTTAGTCCGAGATACAGACAGACGTCATTGCAAAAATCAATTTTTTTGTTTTGGGAGGTCATTTATCAAAGTTTTGACTTTGGTTTTAGATTATCACAATCTGAGGGGTCAAGGGAAAGTAAAAACTATAATGATGATCTAGCTTTGTTAGTTAATAGTAAGAAAGCTGTTGAAAGAAATGCAGAAATTATACTGGTGAGGAAATAGGTTTAGAAGTGAACGCTGAAAAGACTGAGTACATGATCACACAAAGAACACAGATTGGGGCCGATCATTTAGAGATTACTTCGAATAGCATTTCATTTGACAGTTCATCATTTGAGTTTAAATATTTGAAAACAATTTTAATAAACAATAATGATATTAGAGTGGAAATTAGTTTAAAATAAAATTACAGTCATGGAAATGCATGCTATCACTTGGTCAGTAAGTTTTTGACATCTCACTCAGAATATAGACTACAAAACAATGATTTTACCAATTGTTCTCTATAGGTGTGAAATGTGGTCTCTTAACTTACCTACATGACAAAAACAAATTTAGGGTGTTAGAAAATAAGCTGCTTGGAAAGATAATTTGGTACAAAAATTGACGAGGTTACTGCGGGTGGAGGAGATCACAAAATTATGAGTTATATATCCTGTACTAATCACATGACATGTTAGGATAATCAAATCTCGTAGATTACGGTGGTCAAGATATAGAGCGTGAATTGAAGATTCTAGAACCTTATTCAGGGTACTGATTGGCAAACCCAATGGGAAGAGACCATCGGAATGACCTAAATGCTAATGGAAAGATAATATTAGAATGGACCTGAAAGAGATAGGTTGTAAAGAGGTGGCTCAAGATAGGAATAGGGTGTAATGAGGTGGACTGGATAGAACTAGCTCAAGATAGGGATAGGGTGTAATGAGGTGGACTGGATAGAACTAGCTCAAGATAGGGATAGGGTGTAATGAGGTGGACTGGATAAAACTATCTCAGGATAGGGTGTAATGTGGGGGACTGGAGAGAGCTAGCTCAAAATAGGGATAGGGTGTAATGTAATGTGGGGGACTGCATAGAGATAGCTCAAGATAGGGATAGGTTGTAATGAGGTAGACTGGATTGAAATATCTTAAGATAGGTATAATTGGCGTATTTTTTTTTAAGTGTGGCAATGGACTTTCTAGTTAATAATGCCATAAAGTAAGTAACATTAAAACATTAACCTGTAGGTTAAAACTCAGCTTAAACTATAGTTGAGGTTAAAATTACCACATTAGAATGCAAACTTACCTGTGATCGTTTGGCCCAGGGCATAATAAAGCTCGCTCTGAGTTTTGAATCTCTTATGTTTCCCATTATAAGATATACATCTTGACTATTGCGAGTCTTTTCTTCACAGCACATGTCAGAGGGTTCCAGGAGTAAAACAGGACGTCGAAGTTGACGGTTCCATTGGCCACCCCCTTTCAACACTTTTGCCTTCTTGCAAGTCAATTTTGTTTTACGGGCTCGACGTATTTTGGTCTTGACAACTGTAACACAGATTGAGTAAAATTATCATCTACAAACTTTTTATCATAACATACTTTTAATTAAAAATAGCACGTTTAGGTGGCAGCATGGTCTCACTCTCGCAATAGACTAGAATGCCAATGACAGGGATATAGGGTGTACCGAGTTTTTTCCCTGAATGGTTTCCCACTCTCCCTCCATGCAAATGCTGGTACACAGTAAATTTACACGTAGCTGGGGGTACGCTTCCTCTAAATTCAACCTTCCGCTTTCCTAACTTATTAGTGTAATCAGTGCATATGCGTATAACCTGGATGGGTAGTAAGATGCAGTGTTAAAAAAATAAAAAATAAAATCATATCCAATGGGAAAGTAGGTTGAATTAAAGTATGGAACGTCAAATATCTAATTATTATCAGCTTATAATAATTCAAATATATTCCATGCTGCATAGTCGCTTTTAAAATAATTTGATATTTTCATACAATATTATTTAATTACATTTAATATCTGTACTATTTTTTTAAAATAAATTGCATATCTATACCAGAAAATTGTGCGACGGAGTTAGAATAGGAAAAAGGGTAGAAAGAAAATAGGGTGAAAGGAAAGGGAAAAAAGTGAGCGAAGTCAAAATAAGAGGGGAAAGAATAAGAGAGGAGAGAAAAATAAGAGAGGAGTAAATTAAAAAGAGAGGAAGAAAGAAAAGAAATAAAAAGAGTTGGAAGTAAATGATAAAGTGAAAAAGAAAGGGGAGGAATAAATATACTAAAAAACGAGATAGGAATTTAAAAGAGAATGATCTAAAAAAATGAATGAAATCAAGGCTGGAAAAGGGAAAGCGAATAAAGAGGGTGAATAAAAACGTAGATGAGGAAAGAAAGGGACGTTATAAAAGAGGGTCAGAAAGGGAAAGGAGGCCAGTAAAAGATAGGCGAAAATGGAGAAATTGGAGTAGAGAGGGAAAGGTGATGGGATAGGGAGCAAAGGGGTGGCAAGTTAATATAGAGGGAGGAAGGTGAAGTCGAAATGTGAAAAAGAGGTGAAAGGATAGAGAAATCTAGATGAGAGGGTGAGGGGGGATAGAAGAGGAATAAAAAATAAAAGATAGAGGAGAAGAGAGAGAAGGATAGAGGAAAGAAAGAGGTAAATAAGAGATAGTGGAGAAGAGAAATGGGCAAAAGATAGAGGGTAAGAGAGAAGAAATACGAAAGCAGAGATGGGGTAGATATGAGAAAGAAGGGGCAACGAGACAAGAGTAAGCGACATAAAACAAAATGAATGAGAGTGTAGAATAAAAAATACAAAATGGGGAAAGATGAAACGAAAGAGAGGGGAGGGACACAAAATTAGATAATAGGAAGAGATACCAATCGTTAGAGAAGGCGAGGAATATTAGACAAGAGAGAATGGGAAATATATGAAAAAGAAAGAAGCAGGGGGAACAAAAACGATAGTAAGTGGGGAAGAGAGAACAGAGAGGAAAAGATGAGAGAGAGAGAGGAATATTCAAAAGAGAGGAGATGAGTCGAAAGAAAGTAGAGAAGATGATCAATTGGAATACATTAGAGAAGGGCAAGGTAAGAGAGAAGGAGTAAGATATGAGAGGGAGGTATTAAAGAAAAGGGAAAGAAACGAGATAAAAATGAAGCTAACTTCTCGAAAATGGGAGGAGGCAGAAGAATAAAAAAAGGGAGAAGACACTAGAGCGTGAGATAGGATGAGAAGAAAAAGCAAAGGAGAAGGGAGAAGAAATTAAATAAAAGTGTGGTAAAGAAAAATCCTTAATTTGTCGAATTCGGCTCTTACCACAAAAGAAGAGCCAAACTCTGGGAGTTATTTAAGGAACTCCCTTATCACCAATTTACTCAGTACAAGGCATACCTCTAACATTTAAATTTGAATTATTCTGCATACTGTTTTTATTTTTTGTTTTTACTATTGATATCAATGCTGATTGATTTTCGCTACTACCTACTCTTTATTAATGTATTTGTAACCACACGGCCTACATTGGAGAATGAGTTTGTATAATATTGTGTGTTATGGATTGTGAATGACAAAACGAGTGTTGCACGTTGTTGTGATTAGCCTGTAAACAAATATAATAGAGGAGCTGACCACATAAACATTGTCAGCATTCCTTAGTCAGAAACCAGGCCAGGGGGTGGGATAAAGAGTAGGGGATCCAGCCATCGTGAATGACTAAACAACATCGCAGGCTAGGGGTCACTGACCAATTCGGGACTACGTGGGCCAGGACGCCCGTTCATCAGTATTTGGGGAAGAGGACTACCGCTTGAGCCCAGGGTACCGGGGTCCGGAAAGCGTGTAGGGACCACCTAGGAGTCAATCAGGCCATTGATTATTCCTAGCGTGGACTTAATTAATCTTATAATTATGTTATTGGTATTAACGGTATGCCTTTTTTATTTCAGTATCTGCTAGGGTAAATATAACAGCTTGAGATTTCAAGTTTAACGATGGCTTATATTTAAAATGCAATTGGGAACACGGCTTTGTGAAATTAGTAAAAGTGAATCATAGTTTATAACAGGACATTTAATTTTGTTATTTAATATGATCCTAAGAATATTTTTTATAAAACATATAATTTTTCCATGTTATTTTCATGTTTATAAAAATACTTGAAATAAAATGTATTTAATCTTTTTAATTCTTTTATTTACACATAATTTATTTATTAAAACCACTTCTTACTACCCATAGGCCTTCAGGTCCTAATTACTCTAGTAGGTTAGGGATGAGGCAGGTTGTTACTAGAGGAAGTGTACATTAACTTCTTTAAATTAAATAGTACATTTTTTCTTTAGATTTGTAAAAAAAATTGACATTTTCTTAGCCGTTTCATTTCTGAAAATTAACAGGTGTGTATTGTAGTATAGGCTGGACTTCCGATAACGGGGAGATCGAGGTTCGAATATCTGTATGGTCTACCGAGGGAGATTTTTCCGTAATAGTTTTCCAATAACTCTCCACGTGAATACAGGTACAATTTATCCAAAAATTAACCCTACTCATCCATAACCAATTAGAGTAATTAGTATACATGCGTACTACCCAAACAGGTATTTTGATAAAATCTGCTATTAAATAAAAAACTAACCTTTATTGAAATAAATTTATAAACAAAATTAGATTGCTTCAAATAAAACTTCTAGCTAAGAATATTCCAGATCTGGCCAATAACCCTCCACGCGAATACAGGTACAATTCATCCAAAAATTAACCCTACTCATCCATAACCAATTAGAGTAATTAGTATACATGCGTACTACCCAAACAGGTATTTTGATGAAATCTGTTATTAAATAAAAAATTAACCTTTATTGAAAGAAATTTATTAACAAAATTATATTGCTTCAAATATAACTTCTAGCTAAGAATATTCCAGATCTGGCCAATCTCAGATCTGGCCAGATCTGGCGTTTTTCCACATGGGCGCAACGCCTCGTTTTGTCACAAGCTTCCGAATATTCTTCATGGTCTTTCATCCTTATCTTACTATCAACATCACATTTGTATTAGACATAGTAGTACTAATAAAAACCTTAAAAATCAAGTCTTCGTCGATCACGAATCCACAGAGGTAAAGTCTGTTCACCGTAGGAATTGTTTTCTGAAAGGCCTTTTTCCCTACCAGAAAGCTATTATATAGTAGGATNCATCCATAACCAATTAGAGTAATTAGTATACATGCGTACTACCCAAACAGGTATTTTGATGAAATCTGTTATTAAATAAAAAATTAACCTTTATTGAAAGAAATTTATTAACAAAATTATATTGCTTCAAATATAACTTCTAGCTAAGAATATTCCAGATCTGGCCAATCTCAGATCTGGCCAGATCTGGCGTTTTTCCACATGGGCGCAACGCCTCGTTTTGTCACAAGCTTCCGAATATTCTTCATGGTCTTTCATCCTTATCTTACTATCAACATCACATTTGTATTAGACATAGTAGTACTAATAAAAACCTTAAAAATCAAGTCTTCGTCGATCACGAATCCACAGAGGTAAAGTCTGTTCACCGTAGGAATTGTTTTCTGAAAGGCCTTTTTCCCTACCAGAAAGCTATTATATAGTAGGATATTGGTAGGAAAAAAGACCTTTCAGAGAGCAATTCCTACCGTGAATGGAGTATATATACAATCACCTCCCCTATCCTCAGCCATAGCATATCCTGACAGATTACAAGGCCCACATTATAGGTAGTAGCGGGGAGAGGTGACATATAGTCCTAAATATTATTTATATTATCTTTTAATAACTATTTATTTGTATGTATCATTACTTAACAATGATTGTTTATTTTTATTTTCTTATGTAATTATGTTTTTATGCAAAGTATTTGTGTACTTTTTAGTGTTGGCCAGCACTATGATAAAGGAAATTGAAATTATTAGTATGAGTCTCTAAAATAATATGGCAAAATTAAGACAGGTAAATAATTATAAGCTATGTACAGTACTTGATTTTACTTTACCAAATGTTAATTATTAACTATTTGATCCAAACCTGTGCTATTTTTGTAAACAACAGCATAAATAATAGACTAAATCACTCAATCACAGAAATCTCTATTTATAATTTTATTAAGTGTTGACAATCTTGTTTAAAATAAATAATTTTAAAGTTTAAAGTTTTATACTTTCAACCATTTAATTCAAGAATTTATTTAAATTAAACAATGGTTGTATTTTAAAGATCTAAGAATGAAATAAGAAAATTCACAGTTCAAGCGTGAAATAATTATATTTTATTTTTAAAATACGAACACAGTCCACTATTAGAATTTATGAAATATCTTTTCCTACTGCACTCTTCTAGACGTGTGGTGAGTAAAGAAGAGAGTACAATTTTTGAATGGCTTTTTTTTGCCCCCTGTTAGTAACTTTGTGGACTAATAATAAGATCATAGTGTCCTATCACCGTTAGCATAGGAATTAAAACTTAAGGTCCGCCATTTGTGGATATAATTCCAGTTTCTTATTAAATTTGCTTGTTTGAGGAATAATGGACTGGCTACCATCCCAAATAAATAGTAGGTGTAATTCGAGTGGGTACAATTCCGATTTTTCAATAAGGTTGTTTCTTTGAGAAATACTGGAATGATATCACTCCAAATGGGTACAATTCTGATTTTAGTGGGTATAATTCTAGTGGGTACAGTTCCAATTTTTCAATAAGGTCGCTTGTTTGAGAAATACTGGGACGGTAACCATTCCAAATGGGTACAATTCAGTCGTTTCGTTTCCACACTTGTGCCTCATAGTTTGCAGGGGCAAAGTCACAGTGACACCACATCCTTTGTTGCGTAAACAATGGGAGGCCCTCCAGCAGCCCAGGTAGAACTATGTCAAGGAACAGATGGTATCTGTGGGAATCCAAACGATCTGGTATAATTGCATCCTCAATATTGCCGGCCCACACTTCCACACATAGTGTGGCCACATCACCACTTTTTAGCTTAAATGTCGTTTTTCTCATTGGAATAATAGATATTTTGCAGAGTGTTTTTGACTTATATCTACCCACCTAATCATGACCGTATCCACAAATTACCATTCATCCTGTGTATTGATAGAGAAAGATAGAGTGCTGGAGAGAGAGAGAAAGAGAGTGAGAGAAAACTAAAGAAGGATAGGTATATTAAAATACATAGTTAGATGGATAAAGAAAAATACTAAAAGAAGGAATAGGAAAGAATATATATATATATATACAAGTAGGATTATTTTGAGGTTTTCAAGACGCTTGTGTTTTGATTGGAGTAAGGCATATGGATTAATCTTTTTTCAAGTAGTCTCATAGCATATATGGGGTCTACAGGACACCAATCACGTCGCTTTTCCAGCGCGGATAATTTGAAATAGTATTACTCCCGGGTTGATAAATTAGTGAGGGGTTTTCAGGACGCTGTGATCATGTGTGGATGTAATCTTTCTCTCTCACGCACACATGGAATAATTTTTTTCCAAGTGCATAGATTTAATACTGGGTTGCAATAATCTTAAAAGGATACCCCTCCTCCCCTGAGCTATTACGACGCATGCATCAATGATCCTGGAGGCTAACAAATGTGTTCGGATAGGATGAAAGTGGCTTCACCACTTGACGTGTCATCGTCTAGATCTCGTTGGGAATCAGCAGCTATAATTCGCGCCAGAGTTTTTTTTAGACGGACGCGGTGAACATGTGTGGATGTGCTCTTTCTCTCTCCCACGCACATATGGAACAATTTTTTTAAAAGTGTATTCATTTAATACTGGGTTGTAATAATCTTAAAAGGATACCCCTCCCCTCTGTGCTATTATGAAACATACGTGGATGTGCTCTTTCTCTCCCACGCACATATGGAACAATTTTTTTCAAGTGCGTACATTTAATACTGGGTTGCAATAATATTAAAAAGATACCCCTCCCACTGTGATATTACAGTCTTAAAAGGATGCGTACATTTAATCGCATCGTAAAACAAGCCAACACTCGCCCCTCCCCGATAGTTATGGTTGAATTCGTTCACACACATGAGCAAACAGATACGACACATGCATTAATGATCCTGGGGGGCAAGCAAAAGATAATAATAACGCGGGTTATACTTCACCCTGAGCAGATTACTAAAAACATTTTCTCATCCTAGGATTTCACCCCCCCCCCCC
>CABFWB010007768.1:0-22341 GCA_902151455.1 Timema bartmani
GAAATACAATTAACTTTTATGAAAAACAACTACGTTACAACCATGGCGGGGTCAAAAATGACCCCGATAAGCACTCAACCCTGAACGCACAAGGACACACAACAAACACAACTTGCCTCCTACACAGCCTGGCGGGCACTGGGAGTACATGGAATTGCAGGGCGATAGCAACTTACCCTGCCGAGATATATAGAAACTAAACTGCATGGGGTCTCATATGACCCCACCATGGTAGTTAAGGGCTAGTCCAACACGAGATTAGTGCGTTAGACCACGTGGCCACCGAGACAGGTAAATCCCTGTTATTCTCCAGGTTTTCAAGAAAGATTTCTCATTCTTACAAACACCATAAGAGTATTATTTAGGAATGAAAATTCAATTTTGATGAAGCGTGACTAGTGTGTAGTAATGACATTGGTGTTTATAACAGGATACTTTGATATTAATGCATTTCATGAATTTACTTTACACAACCCTATTTTCAAAGGTTAAGAGGGAGATTCGATTGGGGAGGGGGGAACATAAGATATCCCTCATAATACTGTCAATTAATTATTACATTATATGCTTTATGCAACCTAGTTAGAAGGTGAATCATACAATCATCTAGGTCTTTTGTGTCATGGTGACCTGGTGGTTTAGGGGTAAGGTGTCAGACTTCTGTGCTGAGGGTCCGGGGTTCAATCCTTTGTCCCGGCACAGATTTAACTGATTGCCAAACCCTTCCTTCACCTCTGACAAGATGTGTATTAATCACAACATGTGAATGTGTGGAGTGCCAGGCCTCTACCGTGGTTCGGATTCCACGTTAAACTGTAAGTCCTCCATTTCATCTCACAATCACCCTACAATTAGCGTAAGTGCGTATAAACCGAACGGGTAGTAAAACGCGGTGCTAATAATTATAACCTTTTGTGTCAGCTGCAGCTGACTATTTTCGTCACCTTTAACTTAACAAATCATTGGGCATTGCCTGTTCATACTGCATAGTTTCGTGTTTCTCTTATAACTAAACATCTTACCACACATCCAGGACGTACACATTTCATTTACACAAATGCGGTAGAGATGAGTAATGTATAATTTAAAGGAAATTTACTTGCATTGGATTTGTGTGTAGGGAAAGTAGTAAACTAGTTAAGAGAAATAGCCTCAGTACACCCGGTTAGGATTAAAGCCGCAAACCTTCACTTCCCTTCGAAGGGTAATCATAGATGATGATCCTGACACCTGGAAAACGTGTCCAACTACACTAGTTAAGTTCCCTTTTATGTTCCTCTTATACCTGCTTCGGTGGCCGAATGGTCTTAGGCGTCATTCTCTCAACAACCTATACTAACGATGTTAAGGAGACCTGGTTTGGATCCTGGTCAAGTGTACTGTTTTTTTTTTAATAAATAGTTTTTCACCCTCCTTCTACGCAAATGTGGGTTTACTTCCCCTAAACTCAACATTCCTTATTCCTAACTCACTAATATAATTACTACTTATGAGCATAACCCGAAAAGTTAGTAAGAAGCAGTGATAAAAAAATACCGCTAAACAAAAACCAGAATTATAAACTTGTTTTAACTGCTCATGATTGCCTGGTAGTTTTCATCCAAGGGCTGAGATAAGGAAAGTGATTTTTACGAAGTCATAAAAGTATTAGTGAAAAGGTGGCAAAAATTACTATGACTAGCGTTTTTAAAATGTACCTACAAACATATTTATTCTTTTTATAGCAACTTTTTTTTTGCATTTCATTCATTGCTAAAAAATATATAACACGGTTATGGCAGATCATGTAACACGCTGGTAAGCATTTTGTTGGCATTACATTTCGAGAATTTATAGTTCACTCACATGATTGTTTAGTGCGTCGCTTTATGCCGTAGCCATCAACATTTTGCTAAATGAACATCTGGGAAACGCACTCCCCTCCCCCCAAGCTATAAATCATTGCTGTAACTTGTTCACTTAAAACCACAAGGTCTGAAAGAGGCTTAAAATAGACCCGAAACCCACGCGTAAGCCTTCAAAAAACAACACTGGCTATTAAGCTAAGCGCTTGCACTGTGAATCTTTGCGTAGCATGGTTCTTCTCAATTTGTCCTCTCAAATCCATCCACACCCACACGTGTTATTACATGGTCTTAGGCGTAAATCTCGCGATGGGTTGGATTGCCTGTGATAAGGAATTCAAGGCTCGAATCTTGGCAGGATGATCGTAAACTGTTATTTTCAAATGTGATTTATCTCTGTAATATTTAATGACTCACTCCTACACTAAAGTGGGGCATCTGATCACTGAAACTACCTTCTGTAACGCTTGGGTTAATTCGTTAAAACTCATTAGTATTAAAAGTGTTAATACATTTTAATGTCGAGAATCTATAACAGAAGAAAGGTTATGAATTGGACAATAAAATGTTTATGGTCATTTCTAAATCTAAATAAAAATTAAGTATCAACAAATATTAGAGTTTTAGACACAGAATTCATTACTTTCTTATGTATATTTTATAATTCCAATACTCTCACAAATATAAAATTGATTTTAAAACTATCAATTGATTTGTAAATATTTATACACAAAAGCTTGATAATTTGATTTTAGTTATTAAAACATAATATAAATAATAAATTGTTTTACAAGCAGCAATAATTAAATTTTAATGTAATATATATAACATTAAAACATAAGATATTATTATAAATGGTTTTACAGGCGAGCAATAATTTAATATTAATGTTATATAATTATATAAAGGCCTACACTTCAATGTGTTTTTTCCGACAATTAAGCTTAGGTGTCGTCATATATATATATATATATATATTGAATTAGGTATATATATATATATGTAATTCAATGTGTGTTTTCAGACACCTAAACTTGTATGGTAATGAGTTTACCAATTGAGCTTATGCTCCTTATTTCAATCATACCCGGTATGACCGAAAATATTATCATTTGTGTAATTTTGCATTCTATTTTCACGTTAAATACCCAAAATAATAATAGCAATGATATTTTGATTTCACATAATGTGATTCTGTGCGTACGTTTTATAGAACTATAGTATGAATAGTGGATCGTTGCAGTGACTTTTGCAGATTATTGAACTAAAATGTATTCTAAACTTTTTACTGGGAAAATATCTCTATTTTTCTCTACATCCTAGATCACTAACCTTTAAAATAAGAGGTATTTTGTCAAAATCTGTTCAGCCATTTCTTGGAAATTTCTATTATCACACAAATTAGAGTGAGAGAGATTTAGAAATAAAGTTTAAAAGAGATTGTTTTTGAGAGATGGAGTTAGAGAGAAAAATTGAGAGGGTGAGTTTGAAAGAAAGAGTGCTTGATTGAGAGTTTGAGATAGAGAGAATGAGTTTAAGATAAAGTGAGATAGAGAGAGTTAGTTTAAGATATAGTGAGATAGAGAGAGTGAGTTTAAGATAGAGGGAGAAAGAGAGAGTGAGTTTAAGATAGAGTGAGAAAGAGAGAGTGAGTTTAAGATAGAGTGAGATTGAGAGAGTGAGTTTAAGAGAGTGAGTTTAAGATAAAGTGAGAGTGAGAAAGAGAGTGAGAGTGATTTTGAGAACGTTTAAGATAGGAGTTTGAGAGAGAGAGAGAGCGTTTGTGAGATATAGTTCAAGAGATAGAGCGTTTGAGAGAAAGAAAGCGTTTTGGAGAGAAAGATATTTTGAGAAAGAGCTTAAGAGATACATTATGATAAAGATAATAAGAGAGACATTGTGTGATAGAGAGTGTATTTGATGTTTGAGAGTGTGTGAGAAAGAGGGATAAAGTGTGAGAGATAGAATGAGAGAGATTGTGTTATAGAGTGTGTGTGTGTGTATGTGTTTGGGAGTGGAGAAAGTATGAGAGAGTATGTGTGTGAGACCGTGAGAGAGAATGTCAGATAGAAATAGAGAATGTGAAATATATATGAGATCCACAAAACATTACGGGTCTTTGAAATATCATTCACTCAAAAATATATATCAACATGGAAACATAACTGAACTTATTGTATTTGTAAGAGTGTGAAAATATAGATGGGTACACAAAACATTACTCATTTAAATATCATATCTTCAAGATAAAGCGGTAAAATGAAAAAATAGCCTTACTTATGCATTTGTATTGTGTTACTATTTGCAAAAATGAACATCAAAACCCATTATTTGAATAAAATGAACATCAAAACCCATTTATTTGGTAAAAATGAACACCAAAACTACTACTTAAATAGTTAAATGGCTATTTTTAAAACGTTTTAAAATCATGTGATCGTTTTTGAGCTTATAATACATACTAAAATATATTTAAACATCATTTTATCATGCGCGAAACATAACGTAGACAATATTTTCACTAACTTAACCTAACCTTTTAATTTTCGAATTATGCTCAATATTATTGATTTAAATGAGAATTAACGACAACATTCCAATAAAAAATAAATATTTCTCCAGTTTAGGTATCTCAATTTAGCTGTGTTATAGCCAGCATCCAAAGTGAAATATTCATCAAAAGAGAAAATTGTGATATGTTCGGACCAATAAATTAAGATTGAGTTATTATTTTTTAGCCAAAGAGATATATTTTATTTAGATATTCACAGTCATGCAGCAAATAACGGTTTCCATGGTGATTAAATAAAGTATGAAAAACTGAAAATTCTCTGTGAAAATTGGGTTTTCGTGGGTAACTATTATTTTTATCAAAATCTTGGACTCCTAAACGTTAAAATGAGTGTTCGTTCGTCAAAATCTGTTCAGTTATTTCCTCGTAATTTCTCTTACCGAAAAAGGGCTTATAGAATTATATTTAAGGATTATAGAAGGAAAACTATTCGCAAGTAGATAAAATTATTCTCATTCGTCCATACGTCAAGTCATGAAATCTAGTCCTATCACTTTTTATAGATAATATTAAAACATTAAAATTATATTTGAACAGAATACAGTTACACCCATGTTGATAGGAAACATATATAAGTGTGTGTTTTTTACATGTTTTTTATATATAAAAATTAACCAAAGTTCTTTTCAGATCTTACAAAATAATTTTGAAAAATTTTTGAGTTTACTCTAGGTACTGCTAACCCATTTTCATTTGACGCAAGCCATGCCAAGATATGTCTCATAGCTGAGCTATATGAAGACAAACATGTTCCTAGGAGGGTGTTTGTCAAAAAGTAGGTTGAAGGAGAGGTAGTGTGGCAGATGGTTTTGGTTGGAATGGGGTGTGGGAAGGGGTTGTTATATTTTGAACTCCCAGACACTTGTATAAACGTGAGGAGTGATCCCAGACAGAAGAGTCAAAGCTTGAGAGTAAAGTGATGGAGATGGTTGGTCGGGGTGATAAGAGGGAAGGGTGGTCGGAGGGATGGGGGCTTTCTTCTCACCCAACCGTCATCTGCACCTGTTGTTGCTCTACTCTTGAATCATACTCTAGCGCGCGCAGCACGCATCTCAAGCGTCGTGGCACTTTCCAAAACCACCCTTCCAGTCCTCTTTCGCAAGTCCTTCTCCCCCCCTTTACTCTTCCAACCTCTTCCTCAAACTAAAGTTAGTATTCACGCCTGTGTTTTCAGAGATAAAATGCTGGAACTAAGTTTTTCCTGGCACATATCGATCTCTTTATGTGGCGTCCATTTCTTAGCTCGGCCATTTTAATAAATGTAGCTTATATTAACCTTAAAATAAGGGTGAGAATTTGTTTCTCCTTCCTGATTTTGACCTTTGAGGTCAATAATTTAATCTTGGTTCAAATTCCGCTGAGGCTCAGCGTCATTTTTCTTCTAGCTCATGGTTTTATCATACCTTCTAAAATTATAAGTGTGTATTTAATTTCAACTGATAAAATCTTCATGGATTTTTAATTCATATAATATATAATCCTTGCTATAAGCTTACAAATAAAGAATTTAATAGATTAAAAGCAGTAAGAAAGTGGACGTTAAACACCTCAAATAACAATTAAATGAAAATAATTAATTAATACGTTACTACCCGTATCGGTGTTCGTATGGTCTAACACGTTACTCTCATTTTAGACTGGATAATAGAAGGTGGAAAGGTCTGGGCTCAAATTCCTGTTGGGTGTACTCAAGTTTTTTTCAAAATGGCTTTATAATCCCCTTCCACTCAAATTCAAATACATTTCCTCTAAATTTCTACCCATTTATTTCTACTTCTTATATTAATGAGGACTAAATTATTAATAGTTGGACAATTAAACGTAAAATTAGAGTAATTTGAGCTTGTTCAATCTAAACGCGAGTGAAATTATGTATTTTGGAGTTAAATGGTTCAATGTCAAAAATCATAATCCAATGCGTTGGTAAAATGCTACAAAGCGTCACTCTTGCAATAGACTGAATTGCCGTTTATGTGAAGATCGATTTTTGAAACCTAGTAGAATATATTGAGAGTGGTTGGATCCTAAAGGGTTTTCCACTCACCCTCCACACGCAAATTCCGGTGCACTTCCTCTAGATACTATCTTAATCCCTAAAACAGTGACGTTATTAGTTGATATAATTATAGACCGAGCGGGTGGTAAGACGAGGCATCAAAGAAAGAAGAATTAGTTAAAAATCTAATTGTTTAGGAGAGCTTAATAAAGAGATACATTCTTCGGTGGCGGCATTGTATAGGGCATCACTCTTTCAGTAGATGAGACTGCCAATGATGGGATGATTGAGGTTCGAATATTGGTAGTGTGTACGGAGGGTGATTTTTCCAAAATGATTTGTTACTCTTCTTCCACGTATATGCGGATACACTTAATTTAAATATAACCTTTATCATTCATAAAACCGTTAGCGTAATTAGTACATAAGCGTATAACCCAAACAGGTAGTAAAACAAAGCGCTAAAAAAATAAAAACAAAGAGATACATCATATTAACAAATGTATTCTATTTATCCTAAGTAATAAATGCAATAAATATCAAATCATACACACATAATAAATGTTCTTTTTGGGCCCTCTCATCCTTTAATACCTATAAACTTATATAAATATTTTAAGGCAAATGAATATAAAAATAATGAAAAAACAATTCCGGCTTTTTTAAAACCGAGCAACAGGATTATTCTATCTAACCACAGATGTTAATAGACATAGCGTCTTTTTTATAATGTTCATTACTCACTTTCATAACGGTGATAAAAAAATTCATTGGCAGTTAATTTATCCCATAATTTGAAAACCATTATGAAAACCAATATTTTAGGTTGTTGACTACCAGTAATTCTGAATAAAAGGTTTTCCCTGTTCATTATACGCTCATTTCCACTTAGACAATAGTCAAAATAAACATGAACCTTAGCTGAAAGTGAAAAGTAACTGATATAACTGAAACCGCGTTTATCACGTTCATAATTTCTTCACTTTCACCCTATTGATATTTGTAAACCAGCCTTAATTCATGAAATTACATGGTTTATATATACATGTGTGTGTGTGTGTGTGTGTGTGATTTTCATTAGTCTATTTCTTATCTTCATATAAAAATTAGATTACAATAAATCGTTTAGAGTCCACATCAATTGTAAAAAAAAACATTTTGTTTGTTTTTATCCTATTTACAGTTTATATTGTGTTATATTGTGAAATCTCTTCAAATGTTTAATATTATACTGCCATAAACTTATTAGAAAATTAGTAAATATTATCTATATAATATCTTTAGTTATTATGTATATTATTACATCTCCCATCTTATACCATCGTATTTTGCGAAAATGTAAACAATATTTGTACTTTACGTGAAAGTTAAATACTTTTAAACTAGTTTTCATGGAAAATGACAACTGAAATTTTGTTTGTAATATCAAACAGTGCCTAGATACTAATTTTAATCAAAATTACTTATATAACAGAATTTGAGAAAATTATTTTTCTTTTTTTTTTTCCATTCAGTAAACTACCTTTAATTTTTCAAAGACTGTATATCTAATTCCAAAAATGTTATGGGGAAAACTTATAAACACCCTATACACACAATTTTAGTCCAATCGGTAAAGTTGATTCAGCTCTACACCAAGATACAGACATACAGAAGCAATCATAAAATAAAAACACTTTTACGGGTTCATTGGGTCATTAAACGTCAATATTCATCAAAATCTCATATCATGTTGTTACCTTTTAATCAAAATACTTTATCTACCCCAGGGGTCACGAAAAAATTAGAGTTTTTATCAAAAGGTAACTTTTAAATAATAGTATTATGTTTGTCTTGAATTTTAGTGAGATTACAATACTAATTATTTTGACAAATTTTTTAATATAAGATTTGTTGACTTTTATGTTATACCGACCACGAAATTTGAGAATTTGGCAAATCGTTCCATTTACCAAAGCTATCATCTTTTAACGGCCCTAGGGAGGAAACCACTAACAACATATTTAGCCTTAGGCGCACACGGCTATAAACATTCAACCTCTTTCAATGCATGAAATTGCGTTTTCTTTACTCCACTTGGCACTCCTTCAAACCAACTTCAAAGGTTTCTCCTACCAGAAGGTGGCCAACTCACTTAATGCGCGTGTCATTTCGACCAAAGGAATAGTTAGATTTCATTATTTAGCTAATTCCATCATCCAAACAAGCCCTTCAAAGCTGAGAGGGATTATAAGTTTGTTTACTTAAAAAACAAATACCTTTGTTTTTAATCTTCCCTCGTTTCATGTATCACTCAATTATATCCTTTGGGAATTCATCACTTATTTTGATTGAAACAATGAACTATTAAGAGAGTTGAAAATATTTTCATAAGATTTCATCTCATGGCCGATTAAATGAGATTTTGGATAGACAATTACGCGTTCAAATTATAAAGTACATCTTAATTCCGTTTTAATATTATAGTTTTCACTTGACAACACGTTAGGTGATAGCAGTCAAATAAATGTTTAATTTAAAATGATTATTTTCCAACTTTGTTGTATTTATTTAAATATTATAAAATGCTCTCAATTTTAATATTTTGTATTGATGATCACTGGAAATTTTAGCTCTGCGGCATTTCATCTGTTCCGAGCTGTACAACTTATCTGAGTTATCGATAAGGTGTGTTGGGCTTTAATACATATAGACAGTATTACATTATTAAACGTTAAAAAAACAGTTGATTTTACAAATTAAAAATTGATTAAATCTATGATTTTATTTGAGGCACTTTCCGAACCTACTAATTATATCAGAAATCACTGATTTCTATGAGCGAGAGTGAATGGGCTTACCATTCTTGCTGGACAAGGTTTTTATCTACATCTCTTCCAGGGTTCTTTTATATGCCACAATATACATGGGAGCGATGGATTTACTTTCCCTTTGAAGGAAGTTGTGCTACAGATATGTATCACCCAAGAAAAATCTATCTACCTCGGATGAGTTTGAACTCATGAACATAGGCTCCTGAGGTAAGCACTTTAACCTAAGACAACTGAGGTCTACTTTAGGCTTAAAAGTACTTATTTATCTAAAAACTATATTTAAAAAAATTAAAACTATTAATAAAAATACCACAATGTATGTTAAGTATTTTCAATAGTTTAATATAAATTTATAATTTATTTACATTAACATACTACACACAGTTTTTATTTTATATATATATATTAATACATACACATATGTATCCATATATTTTTATTTACAGCAATCATTTATATTTATTTGTTGTGTGGTGAGCAAGGTTATAGAAAAAAAATATATATATTTAACCTTGACAACAGTGATTCGTAACTCCATAACACCACCAGCTTAATATACGATATAAATAGAGCACTCCCTGCATTTATGTTTCATTTAATTGGCATTTACAGACTATTTGATGCCAGTTTTGGACACCAGAAAGCTTTTTTGGACTACCTTTGAGTTAACTTGGTCTTTAAAAAAATTATTAATCAATTTTTATTATTAATTTCATAAATACCTGTCTAATATAATATAATTATAGTAAGCTATAATCCCACACCTAGCCGGTGGAATAAATTTTACATCACTGAACCTTTTTACTGCTTAAGACTCTATACCCTTTCATTAAAGGAGTTTTAAGGAGGATTTCTTATATCTGCGTCCGTCAGGGAAGGATTCACCAATAAACCCTTAGCTACGAAAACAATATATTAGGTTAGGGCAGACCTAAACGCAGGTAAGCTCCCAACAATATAGAAGGTTAGGGCAGGCCTAAACGCAGGAAATATCTCAACAATATATAAGGTTAGGGCAGGCTTAAACGCAGGGAAGCTCCCAACAATATATAAAGTTAGGGCAGGCTTAAACGCAGGGAAGCGCCTAACAATATCTAAGGTTAGGGCAGGCTTAAACGCAGGGAAGCTCCCAACAATATATAAAGTTAGAGCAGGCTTAAACGCAGGGAAGCGCCCAACAATATAGAAGGTTAGGGCCGGCTTAAACGCAGGGAAGCACTCAACAATATAGAAGCACTGTTGCTATTTTAAATAATTTAACAACTGTGCCAAGGCTGTCTCAGATTTCTCTAGCCTTCACTTAGCTAAAGAAACAAAGAGTTAAATAGACAACATGGACCGTAGAGTAGTCTTTATAAATAAACTTTTAAAATTAGATTGGGCTTTTTTACTGAACTATAAAACCAATATGGTTATCTATGCCTGGAATTTCTTAACTTGGTTTAAAAGCAGATAATAGTATTGTAACATTCATTCTGCCAGGAAAAAGAAATTATTATTAATTTGTATGAAATGATTGTAAATAAAATAATATATTTTTCTAAGGAAAAATATTTCATAGTTTTAAAATACATAACTATTTATTGATAGAATTAGAAGATAAATACGCTAATTACCAACCCTCAAAATTCTTAAAATTAGTAATAATTTATATTTGTATCTTTAATATTTATATATATTATTTATATATATAGACAGATCTAACACCAATACTACAATGTTCATAGAAAGAATAATATATATATTTATATATAGACATATTTAACACTAATACTACAATCTCCATCGAAAAAATAAAGCACATAAAAGAATAGGAAGTTACATTTGTGTTACACAAACAATAAATATGGCGAGTAGCCACTCACTATAAATCAATATTCCATTGAAACATTTTACAGTTAAAATGCTATTGGTAAAATGTGAGTGTAAGTAAATTGGTTTGATGGATAGTCACAAAAACATTTTTCGCTTCACTTGATTATTCTATGTACAAAAATCCACGTATAAATTTATTGGATGGAATGAACTAAAAATATATCAAATGTTACACTGTATTATAAATTCCGCAGTAGGTGTATGGTCGATGAAGCTGGAGTCAGTAATGTATTGTATCAAATAGCTCTAGGGCAATTTAATAGCGTTTAAAACCACATTGTCCATTAAAATGACCCAACACAAATAATAAGATACATTTGCCTGAGGTGTATGGGATGAATATATTTTATTTTTCCAAAGAAGAACAATTATAGAATTTATTTTACAATTTAAATAAGCTGTCACCTCCATCTCGTGGTCCCTTAAACTGTAAGGATGGGCTGTGACCAAGGATGGGTTCTGTGAACGAATGTGTGTGGGTTCGTTGTTTATAGACGGCTTTAGTTTTTAGGGTTTATTTTACTACTTTACACTACTACAAAATGGGATGTTTTAAGAAGTTAATAAAAAGATATAAAAATGATTTGAAAATACTTTAATCAGGAGCTCTTAACAGAACGAAGTAAAGTAAGGAATGCTTAACCAATAGCCTGACTGATCCTCTGGGTGATCCTACACGTATAAGAACCCTGGTAACCTGGGCACGACGGTAGCCCTTCAGCCCACATTCTAGATGATCTGGCGCCTTAACCCGCACAGCCCCAAAAATGGGCAGAGTGACCCCTTAGAATCGTTGTTAAATTGTCAGTCCCGAATAGCTCTAAAATAGAACCATTTATATCATGAATTAGCCTGATTGCCAACAAGAATGCTGACAAACTGTTTTAAATAGTCAGCTGTTACTTCCTATAGTTATCTTACTCAACAAAACACGTTGCTATATTAGCTCTGTCACTCGCAATTTACAACACTACAATGTTAAAATAGACAAACACCTCAATTTGTGTTATGGCTATTACAAAGCCTTATCAAACAATCAATCATGTATAATAATGAATCAATGATAAAATTAATTTAATCCCTTATTAATTATTTAATTTAACTTCCACCCAAACTTGACTTTGGTCAGATGCTCTAATTTTTTATTTTTTTGTTTGCAATACGATAAAGATGCTTTTTTTAGTATAAACCTGTTTTAAATAATCTTAAAAGCAAGAAATATATCTTCTAATAATGAGAACATTACGTGGTAGTTTCAATTGTTTAGCTATTAAATCCCTCGCACTTAAAAAAAGTCGTCAATAACATTGGATGAAGCCAGTCAGAACTATATTATCTTATTACAAACTTAAGAAGAAAGTTTGTGTTTAAATAAAGTAAGCTAGAGAGAAAAAAAAGTGTATTAGTATTGTGATGTTAGGTATATAAAAAAGTAAGTTTGTTAAGTATAAACATATTTTTTAAGTAAGTTCAAGTCTTTTAAATATTCCACGAAAAAGTTCTTACACCCGAAAATATATCTCAAATAAATTAAATGAGAACACATTTGATATTCCATCTTTGGAAATAATTGCACGGGTCTACAATACATGGGAAGTTTGTGAGCAGCGAGCGTTGTTATACCACACTTTTATCTACTTAGTTTACAAGTGTAAAGGCCTATTCCCAAGCTGCGTGTTTAGGCGGATTCGGCTCGAAGATTGCTCTATCACAGGTCGTGGGACCGATAGATGTGCGCTGGCTTGGTAAGGATCGGGCGTTTCCTTGAACTGTCGGTAAATGCTTGAAAAATCAAAGGCCTGTGGTTCGTCTGATGTCAATCCAATAGTGGCTCAGGCATCGTTCCACAGCCACAGATAGGAGTATGGGAATGGTTAGGATCGTAAATCTACGAACTACAGGTTCGCGAATCTACAAACGACGAGCCGTTTGCGATTTGCCATACAACAGGTCGTGGGAGCAAGGCTTAATAATTACTCCTTATCTCTCTGGTATATATATATATATATATATATATATATCAATAAAATACTTTAACGCAATATATTGAAAACCTCAATGCAGTTTGTAAATCTTTCGCAATAATGAGTGCTCGTATAAATAAGCCTTATATATTTATTACAATGTCAAGACAACTAACATATCATTACAAAGTAGGATAAGGGAGATAGATATTTTACAATACCTAGTTGTTATTTGAATAGTTTTTATCGTTAATCTTTATAGCTGCTAATTTACTATTATTTACAACTGCACTAACATTTATAGCCTTGAAAAAGAGATATGCTTGTTCTTTGTCATAATCCAGATGGTGTGTCATCCTATAGCAATCACAAATCCTCATGCGCTTTTGAAGACTTGCATAAGAGGATTTAGAGGCAATATATCACCGTAACTGAGCTTATATTTCCCTTAAACTTCCATTCTAAATTTTATAGCCACGGCAATCAATTTATCACCGAACCCCATCGATAGCCATGTGTACTAAACATCAATCCTGACTAATCGTGTGTGCTATTGACGAAGAGGTCAGGGTTTTTATAATGGCCATCTACTATGAATAGTTATGCTAAATAGCTTCATAGTTCATAATCTTTCTTCAAGGAAATGTGGGTATATTTTCTTTAAATTCTCTCTTCCACACTTCAACATTATTAGTTTAATTATAAGTGGATATTAAAAGTTAGGGAGTATGGCGTGATGAAAAAAAGTTCACTGGGGTTTTACATTGTTAATAGAACTAGAGATATAAAACTAACATGTGTGACACACTCTATGATTGTGATTGGTTTCAATAAGGAATTCTTTAACTTATCAAATATCCCCTCAATACTTCGTAAAACTAACCAAAACCTACATTAATGAAAATGGAACAACTTATTCTTTAACTATATTTGTTTATTCTCCTTCTTAAGTCAACAGTTCAAAGGTTGGTTTGATGTGCATTTCTATCAATCCGGAGCTTTTCATGCACTCAGCACTTTGGCTGGTTATTAGTGCTGCTTGTACAATCTGGTATAAGCCCTATGTAGTAGATGCATTCAGGAAGGTTTGTCTTTCCCCACTGCCTTCCAAATTGAATTTCTATGAGCGAGAGCGAAGGGGATAAACATTTTTGCCGGAATTTTCACGTACCTTCCAGGGTTATTTTCCATGCCACAATTGACAAGGTACCGATGGCTTTATTTTCCCTCTGAAGAAAGTTATACTACGGATTTTTATCTTTCAAGAAAAATCTGTTGACGTCAGCTGGATCTGAACCCACGAACATCGGGTCCTGAGGCGAACACTTTACCTCATTACACAGAAGTCAATATTTCTTTATTATAAAACGATTCGTATGATTTAAGCCTTAATATATCCATAAAGCACGTTTATAACCAAATTTTGCATGTTGTATATAGATTTACACCCTATTTATAGAATCAATAACCAACATAATACTTATATCAATCACTCTTGATTCAGATCTCTATGCTTTAAGCTAAAAAAAATTTTATCACATTTGATGATACAGTTGAAAGTAGGACAGGTCTGTATATGTTCCCATCTGTACCTTTTTATTATCATTTAATGTCATTATTAAAGTCATCTTGTTTTACTACCAGGATTAAAGTTATTCCAGTTAGCTAATCATGTCGGCATTTATTATCCAACAAGTTGGAGAAACATGATCGTGATGGTTATTTAAGAATTTAATTTACATGACTCATATTTTCAACTATATGGGAGAAGCAAACAGTCAAATTAATTTCTTTTAAACTATAGACATAATATTACGCATTTAGTTTAACCGAAACTCCCATCCATATGCATTTGAAAGCGATGCATTTGTAATAGGAACAATATTCACAATTATTTATATTTTGATGCATTTATACCACATCATGTTGTAATAAAAAGTGCCAGGTTGACCTGGCAGTCTAGGGGTAAGGTGTCAGACCTCTGTGCTGGAGGTCCGGGGTTCAATCCTCGGTCCCGGCACAGACTTATCTGATTGCCAAACCCTTCCTTCACCTCAGACAAGACGTGTATTAATCACAACTTGTGAATGTGAGGAATGCCAGGCCTCCACCGTGGTTCGGACTCCACGTTAAATTGTAGGTCCTCCATTTCATCTCACAATCACCCTACCATTACACATTAACGTAAGTGCGTATAGCCCAAACGGGTAATAAGACTCTGTGTTAATAGTAATAATATGAATAATAAAAGTGTCATATCATTTTTTGGATGTAAGGCCTATTTTATCAACATAATCGTAATATTTTTACTATTGGTTATTTCATCATTGGACTTTTACGCTCTGAGTGGAAAAATGTTTAAATGGAGACGGTCACATAAGGTAGCACTAATTATTTATTGGAGAAGGTACAATACTTATACAGTACATGACCACCGGCTCTTATGAGATCGAAATGATCTTTAGTACGGATACACATCATCTTTTATATTTGTAAATTTTGAAAAATGTCAAGCGACACCTGTTCTAGGTTCTTAGTTTCCATGTCCAGGTGTAATTTAAAAAAAATTACGAATGGCCCTACCACTTATTTAGTCACGCCACTCTGTCTCGTAAGTTGTCAAATCAAATACCCAGGTGATTACAAAATAGGTCTACAACCGTGAGCAGAAAATGGTTTTAAATAAACTTCTGCATCTTCAAGGCTATGCAATTTATCTCACATGTACTTCTCAGTGGTTTCACCCACATATGTACATGAACCATCACACCATGAGATGGCAACTTATGACTCACAAAGCTAAGTCAAACTGAACACTCCCAAAGATTTAGACGCTTCTGTCAAGCATGTATGCAAGTAAGGCAAAAGCCAAAAATCCCTTCTGTTAGATGAGTGAAATCCAAAGTTTAGTGGAATCTATAAATACCGCATACATATTTCTGAGTGAAAACAAAGCTTTTGGTCTCACGTCAGTTGTGAGAGGTGAAATTTTCCTGGAAGTTATATGACTATTCTTTTCCAGCAAATATTTGTAGGCTTTTTCTAGCTCGTAGACATCCAGTGTGGAAAGCAACGGGAAACTATGGGGCCTGTGTAAGAGAATGGTAAGTAACAGTCGTTAGATAAAAGCGTGTTTGTGTTGGTGTGAATTGTACGTATAAGACTTTACTTTAAAGTTTATGAAATGTCTAGATTGCTTTGTTTTAGATGTGTTCATGAATAACTGTTATTTAAATAGTATGCTTCATAGCTGTTGGTACTAGTATAGTTATGAATGTATATAGAGTTAATTAAGTGTATTATTATATTCATTCACTATAGTTGTCCATTAGAGTTTTTGGACAATCGATTAAATTATTTAAAATCATATTTACTATAGAAAAGTATCACATTTTATTCAATTTAATTTGAGGTATTTAACATGTACTTTATGAGCCGACAAACTGTATCAGAACATTATTTATAGTATTTTAATTTAAGAGAAAGCCTACTTACTAGCTATTACTATCTATCGCCTTTAATTCATCATTGTGAAAGGGTAAGGCCCTAAAACGATTTTTTTTTCTCCACGTCTGGAATTTAATGTAGGAGCTTTAGAAGTAAACGAATGTGATCATGACTGATCTAAAAATACCTTCAATAGCAAGTGACCATCAAAATTTTAAATTATGGTTTAAGTATATTTTATTTTTAGAGCAGTACACAATAAATAATAATTTTATTTAAAAAATAATTTTATTTTAAAATATATATTATACAATATTTAACATGTTCTAGGGACCATTTACCTTATATGTTAGTGTACTTCTACATCAAATGATTGTCATCTAAATTTTTAATAAGTTATTTTCAAATTTAACTTTAATCATTTAACATAATAATTTTGTAATCAAATAATAACATTAAAAACATTACAACAACACACATATCACTATCTTAAGACTTTAATTTGTAAAGTCGACTTCAGTGGTTTGGGGTAACCTTAGGACTCATCGTTAGTAGGATTAAACCAAGCCTAGGTAGACAGATTTTTCTTTAGCGATAAAAATCCGTAACACAACTTCCTTTGGAGTAAAAGTAAGGTCATCATTCCCATATTGATTGTGGCATGTAAAATAACCCTGGAAGATATGTGAAAATACATTTCCCGCCAAGTTTGTAAGGCATTTCACTCTAGCCCATATCAATTCTCGTGTTCTAATTTAATCAGTCAGTTCAGAAAGTGCACGTTAAATACCTCAAATAAATAATATATAAGTAAATATTTGTATAACTAGTTTACTATCTGTATCGATAAGTTGTTTAATCTTTAATTCTATTACAATTCTTATAAAACCTCACTGATTATTAATTTGTTAGAGCCCCATGTGTTATAAACTAATTGAAACACTCCCTTTATTATAAATATGAAATATAATAGATTTAGCTATTTTGTAGCTGTCAGATACATAACGTAGTATGACATTCACATGAGTAGTTCAGCTAGAAAACCTGACCAGGGTTCATGATCCGGGCCGTGTTTAAAAGATTCGGCAATCATCCATTTGACCGACCAAGAATGAGATTCAGTGTTGAGGAAACTGGGAGAACCTTTATGAATGGATCGCTCAGTTGATTTCTTAAGCTGCCTCTATACCAACTGGCATTTTACCAAGCATTTTATTTAGTTTTTTACTACCCACAAACGTCCCTTGTATAAGTGAGTTAACCATTGGTTACCAGTGGTTCTTGGGAGACCCTCATCCAATCCCGCTATGTGGTGAACCTGCCTCTAAAAAGGTTCTCACTGTCTCCTAATTTATTTTGTACGTGTTTTATGTGCGCTAATTCTTCTTTTTCATCTATCTTTCTTGAAATATGATGCAAAATATTTAATATTTAGTACATAACATGGTGACACCTAAGTACGTGAATGATTTGGTTAATTTACAATTTCCTGTAAAACAGAACCACCTATTGAGACCATTTAATATAAGACAGCTACTGCCCCCATGGTTGCGTTAATAACAAGTCAATTCAGTCAATTTACGATTCAGTGACAAGTTAATTGAGACTCGACTTTTAGCAGGATGTACTGAGGGAAATCTTTCCTTAAATATTCTACAGTTTCTTTCTATGCAAATTTCGTGAACGTTTCCTTCAAAATATTATCTTATTCATCCCAATTAATTTATCTTAGGTACCTGAGAATAGTCGGTAGTAGGACCCAGTTCAAAATTAAGTTAATAATTTGAAATAATAATAATATTTCGTGTCTGGGCTATATCATTCGTAGCTCATTAGCAGAAAGATTAGCCAGAACTTATGTACCGTTGACCAGGGAATGCTCGAAAGTACTATTCGTACAACCTTTCCGTAGAAGCTCTTTCCATATCCCGATGAGATGAGGGTGATAAAGAGTATGAGGGTTTGGAATCAGTAGAAACACAACCTAACTTAAGCCTGATAACCAAACTCCAGTGACTGTAGAAGTAATTCCCCGTTCAGTAAAAATACCCAAGGTAACAGCCAGGAATTGAACCCAAGACCCCTGGATTCATAGCCACATGCATTGACCACTATACCATGAGGCCGGTCATATTATTTGAAATGAGGTAATTGCAATAAACTCTCTATAGTTGTGGTTAGGGTTGTGGTATTGAAATAAAAGTATAGATAATGTACTAATTTAAGGTATCGGAAGAAAAATATCGATTCCATTCTAGTGTAGATAGAAAAGTATCAATAACATTAACTACCAGTATCAAAATTTTAATCTGGAAAAAGATTTTATTAATAAAGTAATAATCTCAACGTTTGCAGAGTAATAATAATAATAATAATAACAATAATAATAATGATTATGATTATGATATTAATAATAATTATATTTTCATATTTATTTAAACACTGAAAATTTTAATGATTTAACCATATTACAGTATATTTAGCTCTATCGTAACCATGTTGTATCTTGGAACTTGAAGGGTATGATAAATAGTGTTGTATGAGTGAATTTATAAAAGATTTTACTATACCAGCTTTCAAAATGTCTATGAAATTGTAGCTGATGGAAAGTTATTAAATAGCTAAATATGATTAGTAATATATTTTTTTAGTCTACCTTTTATCCTCCTTTAACCATGGTAATTATTTAACCCCAGCTTGAGTGAAGATAGCAAAAGAGTTGTTACTATCGATACCGATTTGATACCGAAGTGTGAGTACTATCAATAAAAGTATCGTAAAAAAAGTATCGAGTAAATTTACTAGTATCGAAAGTAAAATATTGATATTAGTAAAGTATTGATACTTTTTTCACACTCCTAGTTGTAATACTCGAAACTCCATCCGTTTCTGTTAGCATTCACTCCAAGACTTATCTCGCTTCTACTCATGGACTCCCTACAGGAACAAGACCAATAGGATTCGGATATCAGTTCTCTCTATCCAGCAGATATATATAATTCTAGTCCCTGACCACAACTGAACTAGATCAACAGTTGATAGCAACGGTGTACTGTACTAGCATGCATGAAACGGTTTGTGTTGGTTTCTCTTTCATCCCCTGGGTCCAACAGACATCACTTGATGACGTCACGAAAACAAAAGCGTCCTCTGTCTCTATCAAACGTCATCAGTAATTCATCATCTTCAATCCCTTACTCGTTTCCCTTCCAATTTTTTTGTTTTATTTCTGACTTTTTTTTTTACCTACCACCATTCAAACGTGTAAGTTTTATTTTGGTGAGCTAAATCTTTTTTTTTTTTTTTGTTACGAATCAGTGTTTGAAAACTAACTCGTTTTTAATCGTAGTTTGATNTACGAATCAGTGTTTGAAAACTAACTCGTTTTTAATCGTAGTTTGATGTGATAAAAAACCTGAAAGCATCCATATTTTGGTTTTATCTTTTTAATTTGGTTTAATCTTCTCATATAGATAGTAATATGATTATCGATTAAAAATATGTCCACAATATCGTAAAATAGTGATAATGAGACAAAGAAACATATTGAGAGAAGACGAAAATGTAAACATTAATATAATCACATCAATGAGCACTCAGTGTAAACGTAGTTTATTATTATTATTATTATTATTATTATTATTATTTAGAAATATTATTGGTATTTATACCTATTTAATCGAGATCATGTTTCAATGTTTAACACATATTAAAACTCTCCCAAATACAAATAAATCATTTTGGACGTTTTGTTTCTTATTTTTATCTTGATATAATTGACCAAAGTAGTTAAATAAAACAATTCATTAAATGTAACATATAGGTATGTTCCTTATATTATAAATTGTTCAACATGTTTTATTTAAAATATTTCACAATATTTCTACATACTTTTTATCGAACACATCTTTCTGCTGAAAATGTTTGTTTTATGTTCACATAAGCTTCTTTAATATAGTCACAAAGCGGAGGTACAGTATAATTTTGTCAGGAAGAATCTTTTAGAAAAACTTTTTTTAGTTAATATTTTACCATACTTTTAGTGTTGTTTTTAATATACTCATTATATATATCAAAAGTTAAGATAATATGACTTGACGTATAAATAGGTTAAAGTAAGCTGGTAAGCTTACCATTTGTATTTAAAAAATAATCATAAGGGAGACTCTATATGCCCTCTAAAATAATCAGATGTGTTTTGAGGATCTATCTTAGGTTTAATAAATACCTTATAAATTAAAAACCTTTAATGCTATAAACATTATTACAATGCTATTTCTTTTACATATTTGAATTTTTAAAAAGTTAATAAAATTTTATAAACAAGCAGTTCTAACAAAAAGTTATTTTTAGAAAAACTTATTTCTACTCGTTAGAGTTGTATACTAAGTACGATAATTTGTTATATATAGGTAAGTTTAAACTTAGAAGAGGAGTAGAGTTTATACATTTGTGTAGATTAAGAGTTGAAAACTATTTAAGGAAAACCATCCTCAGTAGACCCGACCGGGATTCAAACAACAATATCCCCAGTCATCGGAAGTCCAGTATATTTTGAGAGGGGTGCCTTAAACTTTTCGACCAACAAAGCGTGTAGCTAGTTTATCAATTGACCCGTTATAGAGCATTTATTTTTTCTCATAAATTAAAATTAACATAAGGAAAACGTTACGTAATGTTACAAAAGATATATCTGAATCTATTAAAGCGAAAAAATGTCAAGGCTATAAAATTATAGACCTATGAATTAAACAAATTAATCTATAATGTTAAGGTGACTTCTAATTCAACTTCTTTCAAAACATACTAACATAAAATGGTTTAGTATAAATATTATCTAATTCTATCATAAGATTCAATTTTTCATACATTTCTTATAAAAAATTAACTAAATACTTTTTCAGTCGCTCTTTTGCGTTAATAGCCATATGGGCAATACAACTCAAACCAGGTGTTTCGTTGTAGAGCATGGGTTCCCAAACTTTTTGAGACCACGCCACCCTTCCCATCTCATATTTTCCACGCGAACCACCTGTACACAATATTTTTAAAAAAAGTCCAAATTCAATTTGGTGGCAATTTCTTAAAGGGAAATTTTAAAATACATTACTATCTTATGTTTTTTCAAATGTAAGAATACAAAATTAGAAATAAAAATGAAAAACAGAACTGAGTAGTAAGGAATTAGAGTAGACGTGTGTTTACTTGGATGATTTATTCCATTCTTTAAAATATGAACGAGTGCATGTTTCGTTTCAATATTGATATTGTTTTTTAATTTTCCTTATAGTCGTGACGCCCTGGACCAAGACTGGAGACGCCCAGTTTGGGAACCCTTGTTGTAGTGCGTTTTTTTTATGTTAAATTTAGTAAAACAGTTAAATGCAGAGCAGAGAAACAATCTTAACTTATTTCAAAAACTAAAACCAGATGCTAAATTTATTATATTGAATTTTAAAAAATAACAAACTGTCCCCCTATATATTTTTTACCAAGAAAATAAATTAGAACGCAACATTTTGATAATTTTTTATGATAAAGTCTAAGCTTGTAGGAGAAGGAAAAGCAAAATTAACCGAGAGGCATAGTGAAATATGTATTTTCCAGTGCTGCTACCTGTTGACGATTGCCATAAACCTCTTCTTCATCATCAGTTTAAATAGTAGAACAAGTATGGTGAACATCGTGGCAACGTGTGAATAGTGGCTGCCGTTTATTCTTTGTCTTTACATTCTTGGTAAGTTTTAAACCTCACTATTTTTACTTTCTCTCTATCTTACAGGTAGAGAAAGTATTGTGATCGTCAAAAAAATCGAACTCGAGATTTTGA